>JAJJWX010000992.1:0-276812 GCA_023529315.1 Papaver bracteatum | reverse complement strand
CAACGAGGGGATGTATTATTGCCAGGAGGATGCCAATAAATATCTTGCATAAGTATTTGGTCATCAGTAACATCATCTTTCTTCTTTAAACCAACGCCCCAGCAAGTGCTATCTCTTTTCATGGGAATTATTTCATAATTCGCAAAGAAATTTTCGTATACTTCGCAGGAATAATCGCAACATCAGCGAATTTAGGATTCTTAACTTCAGGGGGGGTAAAGAGATTCCTTACCAGCAATGCGAGTGGAAAACTCGAGCATCAAACGAATACAATCCCCACTCAATTGATACACAGCTCGCGAAAACTTCGCATGGGAAAGTATTTCATAAAATAAAGGAAGCTCAGGATCATAGAGAGGAACGGGGAGACCAGCTTCAAGCTAACCTAGCGAGACTATGATTTTTTCACAATTACAGAGATGATCATAAAATAATTTGGCAGTAAGCTCCGATTTAGGGATTTGGACGGGAATGGAAGATAAAGTAAAACCTATGTTTTGAAATCTCTTTTGAGCCTTTTCAAAAGAAATCTCATTCTTATGACCAACTGGAGGCATTTTCTAGTATAGGAAGGGAGAAGAGAGCAAGAATCGAAAGAATAAGAATTGAGAAAAATTGCAGCAGCAGCACAAGCGTAAGTTGCGGAAGAACAGTAAAATTGTAGAGAAAATGAGAAGAATGTAAAAAGAAGAGAAGAGAATAATGAAGAGAATATATATAGAGAAGAAAAATCCTTGAGAAGATAAGCGCAATAAATGCGACGAGTAGACGTGAGCGGTCAAAAAGGAGCGGTTGAAAGAGACGTGTCGAAAGACAGATGGAAGAAGAAATATGTGTAACAAAATTCACGCAAAACACAGAATTGTGTCACTACAGAAGAATATGGAAAGGTGAACAGTTGCGGCATTTTGGAAAAGCGATTTCTCATGACATTCTCTCCTTTGCAGAGAAGGCATGATAAGAGGCAAGATATAGGATCCGAATATCTCAAGAAGGACACATTTGCGAAGATTTCATCGGCAACACATTGCGAGTGTCACAGAAGAGATTGAAAGGTGACGTAATAGGTGACGATGGTAGAAACATGAGAAAAGTGTGAGTATCTTGCGAAGTTTATAACGTCTACGAAGATCAACATTGAATCCATTGCGAGGGTATCGCAAGTCAGGTCCGAAAATAAAGGTCAACATAACTGTCATCCATTATGTAAAATGTTATATAAAGGGATGGATAGGCTTAAGGAAGGGAGAGAAAAATTTTAGAGTGTTGAGAAAGTCTTGAGGAGAGAGAAAGTCCCAAAAACAGTGTTGTGTTATTAATTTCATTTCATTCTTGTAAGATTTCTAGATTCAATTAATAAAAGTGTTGTTCTAAATCTTCAAAGATGTGTTGATTGTTATGGATCCTTGTGAGGGATGTGTTGTAGGATTTCCTGCAACTACAACTAGGTCATGGGGTTTTTCTACATATTGCAGTTTTCCTTGTTAACAAAATTTATGGTGTGTTATGTTATTTATTTTCTGCACTATATTGTTTATCTTTATAGTTGAAATATCATAAGTAGTACATTAAAAAACCTAGACAGTTTTTCAAGCTTAGAACTCTACAGAACCTACAAGATTTATTCTTGTAAAATTCATATCTTCAAATATAGATTACAAAACTTGTTCTTCGTAGAATTTGGTTCGTATGTACTTGAGAACATACTAGGTTGATTCTTGAATATTTATTTTTAAACGAAAAAGTTGGTGTTGTACTTGGTACCCTCTCATTTTCATAGTTATCTCCTAAAATTCCACAGTCGCTCTCCCCATACATATATAACAATTAAGTGCAAGTTCAAAATTTAACTTTCCCTTATTTGATGTAGTTCCCAAAGAGAACAATATGAGCGACCTTTTGTTAGAGCATTGCTCGGTCGAACTCGCAAGTGTTGCTATCTCAAGCTTGTTTGTCAAGTTTAGTTTCCAAAACTATAAGTCTTGATTTCTAGTATAATTATAGCTAAGTCTTGGATTAGGATAGTACGTGTAGTTGATCCTTAGAATCCACGACATTCATCGATTGAAGATGAAGAACTACTCAAGAAACTTGTGGAACTTCATCAACAAAAGGTATGTGGAGACTTGAACTTATCTATCATTCAAAAGTATATATATTTTATCTCCTATTTTAAGACAAAAGTTGTATTGCTATATAGACTTCGATTATACACATTTGCAATTTCGAGCCGAGTTTATATCGCTTATATATTTCTATAAATATATGTTGGTAAGCTTTCGCTTTGGCCAAGTTCATCTTTACTCATGACGAAAGTCATGTTGATTATTTCAATAACTTGAAAATCGCTTTGATGAAAAATAGTTTGTGAATAACAACTATATAACATCCTCTAAGAAAGTTTGAATGATTGAAATGAGAATTTAGAACATGTAACCATCTTTGGATATAAACATAGTGTGTTCTCACATTTGTGTAAAAGTCCAAAATCGGGAACCCAGAGTATGCCCGTACGCGTACTGGCGGTTGTTGGAAATCCGGGTAAGTATGCGTACCCGTGCGCATACTGGCGGAAAGTTCACGTCCGTGAATTTCTGCTGGAGTTTGAAAGTGAAAAAAAAAACTCAATCTGGTTACTTAAGTATGCGTACCCGTTTGCATACTTAGGTAGGTTATTTTATAAAATCGGTTTGTTCATGAACAAAAACATTTATATAATGCGATCTTTGCAAACTATGGCTATAATGTTCATGAATCTATTCAAGCGAATCAAAACCGATTTTGATTCGATTGTGTCTTGTATACTTCTATAAGATCTAATAAGTTGAAAAACTCTCTAACTAGTTCATTTGAGTCATTTGAACTAGTTATGGTGAAGATGAATAAGGTTGATATGAAAGTGCTCATATGGCTAACCATTGGTTAAATATTGTTGAACCGACTAAGTGTACACTTTTAGGTATGTCTATTCAAACCTAAATGAAGTTACATTTCATTTGTGTATAACAAGATAAGTTCGATCTAACGGTTGAAACATATTAGCTTGAATCTAATTAGGTTTTCATATAACGGTGAATATTGAATGCTTTGTTACCAAGGTAACTTAGATTGCAAACCCTGATTTGAAGACTATATAAAGGAGAACTCTATCAACTGGGAAACCTGATCCCAACACCTCTTGTATGTATAAGCTAGAGTCGATTATCCTTTAACCTTAGGTTTTTCATGAAACCCTGTAGGTTAACAACTTAAAGACTTCATTGGGATTGTGAAACCAAACTATTTTCTCTGTAGTTATGTGATCTAATCTTGCCTTTTCTATCGTGCTTGAGTGCAATCGTAAGATTGGCTTGAGATTTATATCTCCGATAGGCAATATACAAAAGTTGTTACAAACACCTTCGTCTCATCGTTTGTGATTCCACAATATCTTGTTTCGTTAATCGATTAAGACTATTATGAGGTGATTGATAATTCTAGGTTGTTCTTCGGGAATATAAGTCTAGGTTATCAATTGGTTCCTGTTCACCTTGATTTTTTAAAAGACAGAACAAAAACTCGTATGTATATCTGTGGGAGACAGATTTATCTATTCAATAGACTTTTCTGTGTAATACAAATTTGTTTATCAAGTCTTCTACTTTGGGTCGTAGCAACTCTTAGTTTTGGGTGAGATCAACTAAGGGAATCAAGTGCTGGGATCAGAGAGGTAAGGAGCACGGATGTACCTTGAATAAGTGTGAGATTGATTAGGGTTCAACTACATTCCAGACCGAAGTTATCTTTGTAGTAGTCTAGTGTCTGTAGCGGCTTAATACAGTATGGTGTTTAAATCTGGACTAGGTCCAGGGGTTTTTCTGCATTTGCAGTTTCCTCGTTAACAAAACTTCTGGTGTCTGTGTTATTTCTTTTTCGCATTATATTTTGTTATATAATTGAAATATTATAGGTTGTGCGTTGAATCGATCAATTGGTAAATCCAACCTTTGGTTGTTGATTTAAATTGATTGATCCTTGAATATTAGTTTTTGGTATCGTTCAAGTTATCTCTCTTATATTCAATCGGGCTCGCAAGTTCCTTTTTGTTTGATTGCGGACTGAATTGAGAAATTGAGATATAATTCTTTGATATACTTTTCTTAAGATTGAGTCTGACTGTCTAGTTGATTCTCTTGTAAGTATATTGGAGTTAGTCCATATATATTTCTAAGCGAAATATTGGGTGTGGTTGTTAGACCCCCGCTTTTTCAATTGGTATTAGAGAAGGCAAAAACGTTTAAGACCTCATAAGTACGTGTTCGTAGAGATATGACTCTATGGACGGCAGTATTATCTCTGATAAACGCGTCACCAGAAACAAAAGTTTTGTTTTTATAATGTCTATTAAAGAGAAAGACATGTTAATCTCAAATATAGACGAACCTAGTGTTCTAATGAAACAGACAGACAATGACATGTGTTACCCCGATTACCCTTTAAATGAGTTTGATTCCATTAACGAAAGGGAAGCAGCTGAAGAGAGAAAATTGATTCTAAATCTTGTTAGAATTCAGTCTGATAGAGTCAATTGGTTGAAAAATAATATCAATGTTCTTCTCGGTAAAGTTAAAGATTGTGAATCTAAAGATAAAGCTCCTTGCAAGGAAAACTTTGAAGTTTGGTCATCACGTATCTTTCTCGAGGAAAATCTTAAAAAATGATGCTTTGGAAATTGAACATCTCCTGAGTAAACTCTCTATTCAGGGATGTTCCAAAAAGTCTACTATACCATCTACTTCCGTCATAACTGAAAGAGTTCCAGTTCTAGAAGTAAAATTAGTATCCCTTCCTATTGGAAAAGATGTGCTTATAGCCTCCTCTAATCAAGGAAGTTCCACATCACATGGAAGGAAGAAATCTCCCAATGATGGTGTTAAGACTATTCTGTCTAATCACTCAGGTTATCAGAAAGTGTGTCTCTTTTGTGATTCAAAGGGACATGTTGAATAAAAGAGGAAAACAAGGTTGAATGACAATTCTATTATTCGTATTCAACACACCTTAGATTTAATTCTCAAAGGTGTAACTGACATTCGAATGTCTAGAATAATTGTTTTCCGTACTCACCCTGTGTATCCTACCAGGAAATTCAGTTCGATGTGTTCCTCAAATGTTCAAATACGAAACAGTCTTCCTAAACCAATTCGTTCAAGAATAACTCATGGGTCTTCTTCAATAAAAAAGGGAGATAATGTTGTTCATGATGTGAAAAAGGTACCAGAAGAAGGAAGCAAAAATGGAGTGATGGAAGATAACCTAAAAATGATAATCGAAGGATATAAAGAGATTATTCTCATGATGTCAATTCCCTCTAGTCAAAACTTTTTAGGTAAGAATACATACTATGCGTCGTACTTTGATGATAGTAAATTTTATGATAAATTTTCGCATCATAATGGTTTTTCTCCAAAGACTAGGAGAAAGAGGTTTAACCAAACAAGGCTCATACTTGTGCTAATTAAATCACAAGGTTGAAATCTCACTCACAAAAATCCTGGTTGGGTTAGATATGGTCAAGTATACTTGATGGAAAAGTGTTTCCTGATTCTCTGGCTATTTTCTTATCGTTCCTAGCCGGATTATCTTTACAATCATGTTTGCATAAGTATTTATATTTTGTTTTGACGAAGGTTTTGATTTTCAATTTCTTCTTGAGATTTTATTTTGTCAAATTGTAACTCTTGTGCTCTAAATTGTTTCTCTATGGAGATATAAAATTTATTGTGTCACAAATTTGTGAAAGTTTTCACGTAGCAAAAAAATTATGTCGTGTCGTAAAAGTACGACCTTTGTGAGTTTTTTTGTGTTAGGTCAAGATGTGTTCGTACGTGTACCCGTGTTACTATCACGAATCAATTTTGGAAATCGTAAATGTTACCTTCCCCAAGAAACCATTTAAATACCAAACCTTTTGAGTCTCGTACGCATACTCTGGGCTATTTCGTGTTTTGTCAAGAATGTCTTCATCTTCTCGTTCTAGTGATTTTGCAAAAGGTTTTCTTGATAATGGTATTGGTTTCGAGTTCAAAGGGATGAAGAAAAGAACCCTAGTAGAAGATGATTATCATATTGCCTAATGTTACTATGCCTATTCGCATCAGGATATTGAGAATTAGGATATGGTTTCTGCTTAAGTGGTTCATGATTTTCTTAAATACTGTGAGGAAGCAATACTGCAACTCGTTGATACTATAAAGAGTCTTGATGTGTTAAGAACTGAGTTGAAAAAGGTTAATTCTGACCTTGTTCTCATGAAGACTCATGTTAAAGAACTTCTTAATGAGGATATCTTCTCTGAAGAAGCAGTAGATGCTGTCAAGCACAGGCTCAAAGATCTCAAGGCTTGTGAGGATTCTGAAAAGGCTATTTGACTTCAGTTCATGTTCGGTTTTGGTGATTTAGGAGTATTTCTTTGTTTCTTAGCTTGTCGTTTTCTGTTTGTCCAGGAAACTTCTTATGATAATTTATTCTTATGTTTTAAGAAGGATAATAGGGTTTTGAATAGCCATTATTGTGAGTAAACATAGCTACATCTTGCAATGTTTTTAGACTTATTTATTTAAATTCTAAAGTTTATTTGGGAGATGATTTTGCAGTGTTAATCTTTATGGTTTTATATATTGCAATTTGTTATGGGATATGTGTGTTTGCGTTCGTGAACGTTGATTGTCCCATACGCGGTCAAAAGTTAAGTCTTTCATATGTCAGTATGCAAGTATTGACAAAAGATTTAATAAACTTTTGATAAACAAAAGTTAAGACTATTATGTCATTATGCAAATATTGATGGAAGATAGGATGAACTTTTGTTTACAAAGATTAAAGTCTATTATGTGTCATTGTGCAAATAGTGATGAAAAATAGAATAAATCTTTGTTTATTCCGCAGTATTGATCTTCCATGATCCATAATTTTATGTACATATTGTGCGGCTCTGTAAGTTCTCTTGTGTGAGCATTTTCGATTAAATTAATCATGGGTTCTCTTGTGGTTAATTTAATTGAGATTTTTTGATATAAATTCGTATTCTTATGTGATTTGTTAATGTCCAAAGAAATCCTTCTTTTCTTGTGAAAGTAAGGTCGCTCTTGTTGTTCTTTCGGGAATGACATTTTATGGGGGAGAGTTCTTAATTAAACTTGTGCTTAATTGCCAAATCTTTGTGGGGAATACGCTGTGGAATATTATAGGGGTTATCTTGTATCTTTATAAACTCCTTGGTGAATGCATTTAGTTTCGGCTATATGATTTCATCTAAAAAAGTTGATATGTTCTTTTCTTTAGGTCATGAAGTATCTCTATGGAAATTACATGAGGATCCCACTAATTTTCGTACATTTGCCAATTTTATTGATAAAAAGGGGGAGAATTAATGTGTAGTTCACACTACAAATACATATGGTTTTCGGATCATTATGTAGGGGGGGGGGGGTGGTTTTCATGTGAGATGAAGTATTGACTAAGGGGGAGTGATACATATCACCATAGTATTGTTTTCAAAGTTGTGATACAATTGAACTTTGATGTTGTGTAATAATATTATGACATTGCATAACAATGATTGAGAGTTATTGTTTTCTCATTGTTATGGCTACGGATCTTCAACAATGATGATGCTGAATTAAATACCTTTAGAATCATTGGAGTACTTGGAAGTGACGAAGATTACGAGTAATGTTGAAGAATCAAGGAGATCAAGCATTTGGATGAGAAGCTACAAACTTTATTTATTTCGTATTCCATATGTATCGATAGTTTTGTCACTAAAATTGACAAAGGGGGAGATTGTTAGAGCATTGCTCGGTCGAACTCGCAAGCGTTGCTATCTCAAGCTTGTTCGTCAAGTTTAGTTTCTAATGTAGTTTTAGTTGTGGTAAGTAAAGGGTTTGATTCTCGGACTCGTTGAGGTTTGATTTAAGGATTAAAAAAATAGAAAACACAAATATATATATATATATATATACAAAAGTTTGTCACAAGATCAAGAAGTACTGGGATTCAGGACTCCACCAATTCTCATTCATGTGGTTCAACTAATAATTCTAGGCATTCATAGCTCAAATAATAACAATTTATTGACTTAAATTCCTTGCCAAAAGTAGATTTTGAAAGCGATGACTGTAAATCTAAAGCATGAGACATCAATACACTTAAGAAAGCATGACCCATCAATTGAAATAACAATCACTCAATAAAAATCATAAATCAATTAAAAATCAATGCAATAAGTCATAAACGAATTAATAGAATTACCACACGCGTGAAGAATGGCTTCCTCCGTCATCCCAGTGTTGGGGTTTAGCTCTTCATGGTGAAAACACACTCAAAATATTGATTCATGGATCAAAAATGTGTTTTTATTGAAGAAATTGTTTAAGATAGAGTTTTACAACACTGTAAATATGTTACATAGTCACTGTTACAAAGAACGATAAATTTAAAGTGCTGCAGAAATAACGACTGTCTCTACGGGTCTGTTCTTCATGTTCTTGAGAACGACACTACTTTATTTCTGTCGTCTGCAACTCTTCTTCTTCCTCTTCACCTGCTGCTGCTGCAACTCTTCCTGCAGTGTGATTTTATGCCGCTGCTTCACCCCAAACTCCCTACTCCCCTTTCTGTGACTTCTACCTCCTTATATATACACCATATGCCGATGATAACTCGGTTAAATCCTTTTTCTTCACACAAAAGTCTCGGGCTTTTTTTTCCATTTTCTTTCTCTCTTCTTTCCTGTTATAACGTCTTCCAGGTTGATTTAAACTCTCCTTCCAAATATATCTTTAACAGGTAAAATACACTTAATCTCCACGTAACTTCCTTTCACAGAAAACCCGAACCTTGTTTTGTCGTGAATCCATATATATCTCGTTTTCTTTGATTCCAAGACACATACCTTGCATGTATGATTAAACCCAGCCCAAACCAACTTGGTATGTTGAAAATCCACGAGAATGTCACGTCCAAATCGGATTCATGGGAGTTCGTTGTTGATATTAGTTTCCCGCCAAAATTCAGCGCGTTTAAACCATGAAGATGGTGTCCCCATAACAATAAATGGGGTGCGAATAGCTGGTTGGGTGCCCCTTAGTAATTTGGTCACCCCTTATCCAAAATGGGGGTCCAAATAGCGGGTGTCCACCGGAGGTGCCTTTAGCAACTTTTCGAGCTGATTTCTCCAAAAATACCTACAAATACACAAAACACCATAATAAGTACGAAAATGGGTACTAACCTTACAGAGAATTGAGACTAATATAGACACATAAATGCGTTTATCAAATACCCCCAAACTTATTATTTGCTAGTCCCGAGAAAATGAAATAAAATCCTAACTCATTGTCGCAGGCATCGTCGATTGCATTTAACGTATGCAATAAGCCTTTAAACTCCTAGGTGGCCCTAGTGGCCGAGTTATAGTCTCGAGAGGGTTTACTAGAGATATAACCACAAAACCTTTACTCTCCAGAACTTAGCTTCTACGCAGAACCTTGGAAGGCACTAAAGAATCTCCTTGGTTGGCATACTTATTGACTACAGGAGGAAGTACCATGATGCGAAATTCCAATTGTTGTACACGAGTTTGCACTCAAGCATACTAAAATTCATATATAAGTGACATAGATCTACTCAAATAGTTGCACTATGGGAATCATGACCGGAGTCAACCAATCACATGGATAGATTAAGAGATGGATATAGAAAAACATAGATGGTTTTGATGTTGACTAGGTGAACGGTGTTTCTCATATCTGTCTGAAGGCCACTTCCAAAATGAACCTATCCTAATGGACTGAGATATTGGTCTGACTAATATCAGCACAACTGGCATATACAAGGGAACTAGTGGTTGATAATCCTAATTCTAGATCAACTCGTCTGGCATATACAAGGGAACCAGCGGTCGATTTTATTGCACAACTTTTTCGTTCAATTTTTCATTTTTTTTTTGAACTGCATGATTTGATCTTTTGGATCCAAGCGCATGCTTCTTGTCAGCAGATTACATGATAGTTCCCATGGATCCTGCGTTCCACGCTTGTTTAGGCGACGGAGACAGGGAAACACACATATATTGCTATCCAAGTGTCATTTTTTATTTTTTATTTATTCTGTTTGGTCTAATTGGTCTGGTCTCTCTCTCTTTTTTTTAGTAACTCAATCACTCTATTTCACCCTAGTAGTGGTAACAACTTGAATTGTGAGCCCCACCTAATCACTTAGAGAAACATATTTTAAAGAAAACAAAATAAAAATAGAAGTGAAAAGGACTCAACGAGATATGGCGAAACTACCATGTTATTTCTAACACCTGAGATTTGTGCTTTTATGAATAGACTCTTTAGATGTTTCCATCTAATCCGATTGGTTCCTCAACTCCTACAATCAAAATGCTTCCATCCACTTAGATTGGTTAGCGGCATCCTTAATAAGCATAAGTTTCTAGGCTCTGGAGTTTGTTAATGCAACTAAAAAGTTCCTCAACATATTTTTTTTTTTAGTAGCTCAATCACTTTATTTCACCCTAGCAGTGGTAACAACTTGAATCGTGAGCCCCACCTAATCACTTAGAGAAACATATTTTAAAGAAAACAAAATAAAAATAGAAGTGAAAAGGACTCAACGAGATATAACGAAACTACCATGTTATTTATAACACCTGAGATTTGTGCTTTTATGAATAGACTCTTTAGATGTTTCCATCTAATCAGATTGGTTCCTCAACTCCTACAATGAAAATGCTTCCATCCACTTATATTGGTTAGTGCCATCCTTAATAAGCATAAATTTCTAGGCTCTGGAGTTTGTTAATGCAACTAAAAAGATTCTCACATACCCCGAAACTTAAATCTAACATTGTCCTCGATGTTCTAAAGATAAAATTAAAAACATGAACAAAGAGAAACTGTTACCATTTAAATCAAAAGAGATAAGGAAGGATATTACTGTGTCGCATAAAAAAATCAGGTTACCTCCCAAGAAGTGCTAAGTTTATCGTCTTTAGCCATACATAATAAATAATTAATCACCTCGAATCATATAGCAATAGCCGAAACAACTGTGGATCACCTGCATCAAAAAGTGTTAATACAGATAAAAGGAAACTGCAACAAACCAAGAATAAACATAGCATACCCTTGCCTATTTTCATGTTTAAGACAACTACATCCAGTTGTGGTTCAGGTTCAGGTTCAATAAAGGGGTCTAAATAAAAAAAAATCATGGGTTGCACCTCTTCATAAGTAAGATCCGAAATATCAGGTTCTAAGGTCTGGAAAAATTTAGAAGCACGCAATAATAACATGAATAATTGAGGATCCTCTAAGTCAATCAGATTTGACTTACACAGTTGACCATAATGTAAGTGGTGGTCATTCTTAACCAAATGTGTCAATTCTATTTTCCTAAAATAATTAGGTTTAGTCTCAAAACTTAATAATTGACACATTCGAAATTCATACGTTCCAACATGTGAAAGAAAAATATTTGGTGGGAAAACAAAGTCGATCTGGGTATCATAGCCTAGATAAACCACATCAACCAGGGGATGGGTTTTTAATAACTAAACTTCTTCTTGGACATCATTAGGTTCAGGAAAACATGTCTGAAGATGATCTTTTAAAATGGTAGAGGTACATATGTCAATTCCCAAGTGAGGGATCTCTGTAAGAGCTAAAGGTAAGGCACATGGAGAATGATAATCACCCCCAAACTTAGAGTTTTGGGTATCTCTAGATAGACTAGCTACAATTTCCCTAATTTCTAGATCATCAGAATCCTGAAAGTGGTTAATTGCTTCCTGTAGGTCATATTCAGGTGACGCATCCTCATACATATTTAAAATCTCTACGAGTTCATATTCTTCGTCTAAGACTATTGTTTCTAAATCCTTGGACTCTAAAACATTATTCTCAGGATAAACTCGTTCCTCTAAACCATTATCGGCTTCGTAATCAAAAGGAAATACTGCATCGTCTAAAACGAGGTTATCTCTAGTCAAATCCTCGTCCTTTTGAATAGGTGAATAATAATTAAAATTATTTGGATATGAAATAGAAATAACATTATCATTATAAATCTCAATTGGAGTAATAAATTCCTGATCACTATGCCTACATATTTCAGATTATTCATCAACACTATCCTCATAATCATCATTATAACATGAAAATGGTTGAACCTCATCTAAACAAGTAGTGTCACCAATTCTAACCTCGTCTTCTTGATTATGAAAATAACCGTCCTCATTTTCAAGGGTATTATTGGAAATACTATATTGGAAATTAAGATTATTTCGAGCAATTCTTTCTAACTTAAGCCTACGTGTCGACTCAACCAAAATCTTGAGAGACTCTTCTAGAGGACAAATAGGACTGTAAGAAATAGCCAACAGTTTAAGAGACTCTTCTATAGGACGAATAGGAACGGAAGGATCATAATAAGGACTAGTTTTCAACTGTTTAATTAAGTCGTCCAAAGACGAGGAACTAGTACTATAATATTCCTTATTTTCTTGCTCGTATGACCTGTGCGCATGTGGATAGTAATTGGGATCACCATGGTAAGACCCATATCCTTCAAAAGGATGGTGTTCCCAACCACTATTCACACTTTGGTCATAATAAGGATAATCATGTTTCTCAGTCGAATAATCTTTGTATTGGCTATTATAATACCAATTCGACATTATATAGTACACGTGCAAATGCAAATGCTGGGGTTGACTATATAGGGTAAGCTCATGTTACCTTTAGCAAAATATACCTACATTCAAGGACTGGTCAAAGGTACAAGGCTAAGGCTTGTAGTGTTTCAGATGATAACGCCCAGAGGGTTCACCGTACTAAACCACGTGTTTTCTTACTAATCGGTGCCAGGCGATGCAATATGAAGTGCACGTGTGCGTTCGTGTTCGTGTTTTTTTTTTATTAACAAATATATACAAATAAACAAACAAAAATAAACGTTCCAAAAATAAAAGCTAACAAAAATAAATAAAAATAAAAAGTTTGGGATTTTCTTCTCTTTTAGGTAAGTCCAACTTTCCACCTTTAGTTTCCAGCAAAACCTGCACACCAAAAAAAAAAAATACCCAAGACGTAAAATAGAACAAATAATAATAATAAAAATAAAAATAAACAAAATATATACAAAACCTAAAAAAAATGCAAAACCTAAAACCAAAACCTAAATACAAGTCTGCGTCGACGGCGCCAAAAACTAATGTAGTTTTAGTTGTGGTAAGTAAAGGGTTTGATTCTCGGACTCGTTGAGGTTTGATTTAAAGATTAAAAAAATAGAAAACACACAATATATATATATATATATATACAAAAGTTTGTCACAAGATCAAGAAGTACTGGGATTCAAGACTCCACCAATTCTCATTCATGTGGTTCAACTAATAATTATAGGTATTCATAGCTCAAATAATAACAATTTATTGACTCTAATTCCTTGCCGAAAGTAGATTTTGAAAGCGATGAATGTAAATCTAAAGCATGAGACATCAATACACTTAAGAAAGCATGACCTATCAATTGAAATAACAATCACTCAATAAAAATCGTAAATCAATTAAAAATCAAATCAATAAGTCATAAAAGAATTAATAGAATTACCACACACGTGAAGAATGGCTTCCTCCGTCATCCCAGTGTTGGGTTTACCTCTTCATGGTGAAAACACACTCAAAATATTGATTCATGGCTCAAAAAGGTAATTTTATTGAAGAAATTATTTAAGACAGAGTTTTGCAACACTGTAAATATGTTACAGAGTCACTGTTACAAAGAACGATAAATTTAAAGTGCTGCAGAAATAACGACTGTCTCTACGGGTCTGTTCTTCGTGTTCTTGAGAACACACTTTCTTTCTGTCATCTACAACTCTTCTTCTTCCTATTTACCTGTTGTTGTTGCAACTCTTCCTGCAGCGTGATTTTATGCCGCTGCTTCACCCCAAACTCCCTACTCCCCTTTCTGTGACTTATACCTCCTTATATATACACCACATGCCGATGATAACTCGGCTAAATCCCTTTTTCTTCACACAAAAGTCTCGGGCATTTTTTCCCATTTTCTTTCTCTCTTTTTTCCAGTTATAACGTCTTCTTGCTTGATTTAAACTCTCCTTCCAAATATATCTTTAACAGTTAAAATACACTTAATCTCCACGTAACTTCCTTTCACAGTAAACCCGAACCCTATTTTGTCGTGAATCCATATATATCTCGTTTTATTTGATTCCAAGCCACATACCTTGCCTGTATGATTAAATCCATCCCAAACCAACTTGGTCTGTTGAAAATCCACGAGAATGTCACGTCCAAATCCAATTCATGGGAGTTCGCTGTTGATATTAGTTTCCCGCCAAAATTCAGTGTGTTTAAACCATGAAGATGGTGTCCCCATAACAATGGCTGGGGTGCGAATAGCTGATTGGGTGCCCCTTAGTAATTTGGTCACCCCTTATCCAAAATGGGGGTCCAAATAGCAGGTGTCCTCCGGAGGTGCCTTTAGCAACTTTTCGAGCTGATTTCTCCAAAAATACTTACAAATACACAAAACACCATAAAAAGTACAAAAATGGGTACTGACCTTACAGAGAATTGAGATTAATATAGACACATAAATGCGTCTATCAGTTTCCAAAACTATAAGTCTTGATTTCTAATCTACTTATAGGTAAGTCTCAGATTAGGATAGTAAGTGTAGCTGAGCCTTAGACTCCACGGCGTTCATCGATTCAAGATGAAGAACTACTCAAGGAGCTTGTGGAACTTCATCAACAAAAGGTATGTGGAGACTTGAACTTATCTATCACTCAAAAATATAAATATTCTATCTCCTATTTTGAGACAAAAATCGTATTGCTATATAGACTTCGATTATACACATTTGCTATTTCGAGACGAGTTTATATCGCTTATCTTTTTCTCGAAATATGTGTTGGTAAGATTTTTTTTTTCCAAGTTCATCTTTACTCGTGATGAAAGTCATGTTGATTATTTCAATAACTTGAAAATCGCTTTGATTAAAAATATTTTGTGAATAACAACTATGTAACATCCTCTAAGAAAGTTTCAATGATTGAAATGAGAGTTTAGAACATGTAACCATCTTTGGATATAAACATAGTGTGTTCTGACATTTATGCATCCAAAACCGGGAACCCAAAGTATGCGTACTGGCGGTTGTTAGAAATCCGGGTAAGCATGCGTACCCGTACGCATACTAGCGGAAAGTTCACGTCCGTGAATTTCTGCTGGAGTTTGAAAGTGAAAAAAAATACTCAATCTGGTTACTTAAGTATGCGCACCCGTTTGCATACTTATGTAGGTTACTTTATAAAATCAATTTGTTCATGAACTAAAATATTTATATAATAAGGAATGAAATCTTTGCAACCATGGTTATAATGTTCATGAATCGATTCGAGTGAATCAAAACCGATTTTTCTTCGATTGTGTCTTGTATACTTCTATAAGATCTAAGAAATTGAACAACTCTCAAACTAGTTCATTTGAGTCATTTGAATTAGTTATGGTGAAGATGAATAAGGTTGATATGAAAGTGCTCATATGGCTAACCATTGGTTAAGTATTGTTGAACCGCCTAAGTGTACACATTTAGGTACAATTACTCAAACCTAAATGAAGTTACATTTCATTTGTGTATAACAAGCTAAGTTTGATCTAACGGTTGAAAGATATTAGCTTGAATCTAATCAGCTTTCCATCTAGCGGTGAATATTGAATGCTTTGTTACTAAGGTAACTTAGAATGCAAACCCTGATTTGAAGACTATATAAAGGATAACTCTAGCAACTGGGAAACCTTATCCCCACACCTCCTGTGTGATACTAGTTTTATAATCTTGAGGTGATTCTCCTTTAACCCTCAGTTTTTCATGAAACCCTATAGGTTAACGACTTAAAGACTTCATTGGGATTGTGAAGCCATACCCAACTATTTTATATGCAATTGAGTGATCTGATCTGGTTGTATCGTGTTTGAGTATAATCGTAAGATTGGCTTGAGATTTATATCTTCGTTTATCAATATAGAAAAGTAGTCACAAACACATTCGTCTCATCATTTGTGCTTTCACAATATCATGTTTCGTTAATCGATTAATACTATTATGAGGTGATTGATAATTATAGGTTGTTCTTCAGGAATATAAGTTTGGGTTATCAAGTGGTTAATGTTCACTTTGATTTATCAAAAGACGTAACAGAAAATCGTAGGTATATCTGTGGGTGACATATTTATCTATTCAATAGAATTTTCTGTGTGATACAAATTTTTTTATCAAGTCTTCGACTTTGGGTCATAGCAACTCTTAGTTGTGGGTGAGATCAACTAAGGGAATCAAGTGTGTAGTATCCTGCCGGGATCAGATACGTAAGGATCACGACTGTACCTTGAAGGAGTGTGAGATTCATTAGGGTTCAACTACATTCCAAACCGAAGTTAACTTTGTAGTAGGCTAGTGTCTATAGCGGCTTAATATAGTGTGGTGTTCAAATATGGACTAGGTCCAGAGGTTTTTCTGTATTTTCGATTTCCTCGTTAACAAAACTTATGGTGTCTGTGTTTTTTTTTCCGCATTATATTTTGTTATATAATTGAAATATCACAGGTTATGCATTGAATCGATAAATTGATAAATCCAACCTTTGGTTGTTGATTGAAATTGATTGATCCTTGAACATTGGTATTTGGTACCGTTCAAGTTATCTCCCTTATATTCAATCGGGCTCGCAATTTATTATTTGTTTGATTGCGGATTGAATTGAGAGATTGAGATATAACTCTTTGATATACTTTTTATAAGATTGAGTCTAACTGTCTAGTTGATTCTATTATAAGTATACTGAAGTTAGTCCATAAATATTTCTTAGCGAAATATCGGGTGAGGTTGTTAGACCTCGCTTTTCACCTTCTTTATTCGAGAGAAGGATTTTCCTTAAATTCAATATTTTTATTGCTTCTCGCCGGTTACGAACAATAAAGGTTAAAAATATTTGTTAGA
This sequence comes from Papaver bracteatum, assembly GCA_023529315.1. NCBI lineage: Eukaryota > Viridiplantae > Streptophyta > Magnoliopsida > Ranunculales > Papaveraceae > Papaver > Papaver bracteatum. The sequence goes on along the minus strand of JAJJWX010000992.1, from coordinate 259,734 downwards.
GCATTGCTCGGTCGAACTCGCAAGAGTTTATATCTCAAGCTTGTTATCAAGTTTAGTTATCAAAACTATAAGTCTTGATTTCTAGTTTACTTATAGATAAGTCTCGGATTAGGATAAAAAGTGTAGTTGAGCATTAGACTACATGACATTCATTGAATGAAGACGAAGAACTACTAAGGAGAGCTTGTGGAACTTCATCAAAAGGTATGTGGAGATTTGAACTCATCTATCACTCAAAATTCTATCTACTCTATCTCATATATGAGACAAAAGTCGTATAGCTATATAGACTTCAATTATACACATTAGATATTTCGAGTTGAGTTTCACTCGCTTACATATTTCTCGAAATATATGTTGATAAGCTTTCACTTTAACCAAGTTCATCTTATATTCTTGACGAAATTCAAAAGATGATCATGTGAAAATCGCATGGTAACATCTTACATGATTTGTTTGAGACAGTCATTTGATGTAGACTCCAAATATTTCGTATTGATCATTCGATCACTTGAAAATTGCTTTGAAGCTAATAGTTTGTGTGAGACAGCTATTGTCTTCTTCCGAGAATGTTTCAATGATTGAAATAATATTTTAGAACAATTGAATATAAGCATAATATTCGTACTTGCATATATGTAATCCAAGTTCGGGAACCACGGTATGCATACCCGTATGCGTACTGCTTGGTTTGGTGAAAGTCCGGGAACCTTATACGCATACCGGTATGTGTACAGGCGTGAGGTTCAGTTCCGGGAATTTTTGTTGAGTTTGGAAGGTATGCGTACCGGTTCACATACCGGCGAACCCAAACTTAGTCCGGTCGTTTAAGTATGCGTACCCGTTTGCATACCTGAGTGGATAATGTTCTAAAATCGGTTTGTTCGTGAACTAATACATTTATATAATAAGGAATGCAATCTTTTGCAAATATTTTACATTTATATATTAGCTTGACTCTAATCAGGTTTTCATCTAACGGTGAATATTGAATGCTTTGTTAGCAAGGTGACATTGATTGCAAACCCTGATTTGAAGACTATATAAAGGAGAACTCTAGCAACTGGGAAACCTAATCCCCACACCTCTTGTATGATACTAGTTGCGACTAGAGTCGATTCTCCTTTAACCTTAGGTTTTTCACGAAACCCTGTAGGTTAACGACTTCAAGACTTCATTGGGATTGTGAAGCAAGACCCAACTATTTTCTCTATAGTTGATTGTACTGATCTTGCTATTTTCTATCATGATTGAGAACTATCTTCTCTAAGATTTGCTCGATATTTAATCTCCTATAGGCATGATAAAAAAGTAGTCACAAACATCTTCGTCTCATCGTTTGTGATTCCAAAATATCTTGTTTCTCTACCATACGATTAATATTATTATGAGGTGATTGATATTTCTAGGCTGTTCTTCGGGAATATAAGTCCAGTACATCAATTGGTTCATGTTCACCTTGATTTGTCAAAAGACGTAACAAAACTCATACGTTTATCTGTGGGAGACATATTTATCTATACAATATGCTTTTATGTGTGAGACAAATTGGTTTATCAAGTCTTCGACTTTGGGTCGTAACAACTCTTATTTGCGAGTGAGATCAGCTAAGGGAATCAAGTGCATAGAGTCCTGCTGGGATTCTGAGACGTAAGGAGCGCAACTGTACCTTGATCAGTTTGAGATTGGTTAGGTCTCAACTACATCCCAGTGTGAAGTTAACTTGGAGTAGGCTAGTGTCTATAGCGGATTGATACAGTGTGGTGTTCAAATATGGACTAGGTCACGGGGTTTTTCTGCATTTTTGGTTTCCTTGTTAACAAATTTTTTGGTGTCTGTGTTATTTCTCTTCTCATTATATTTGTTTATATAATTGAAATATCACAGGTTGTGCGTAAGGTCAATCAATTGTGAATCCAACCTTTGGTTGTTGATTAAATTGATTGACACTTGGATATTGGTTTTTGATACCGTCCAATTTATTTCTTATATTCAATCAGGCTCGTAAATTCGTATTTATTTGATTGCGAATTGAATTGAGAAATTGAGATATAATTCTTTGATATACTTTTCTTAATATTGAGTCTGACTGTCAAGTTGATTTTCTTAAAAGTATATTGGAGTTAGTCCATACAGATTGCTAAGAAAAATATTGGGTGTGGTTGTTAGACCTCCACTTTTTCAATTGGTATTGAAGCAGGAAAACACGTTTTAAGACTTCATAAGTTTGTGTTTGTAGCGATCTGACTCTATGGACAGAAGTGTTATCTCTATAAATGTACCGCCAGTCTTCGATGGCTCGAATTAGCTATGGTGGAAAATTTCTATGCGTGCCTTTCAATCATGGGTTTATGTTGTTAATGGCTATTTTCCTCTGGTTGTTACAGTAGGGGATGTAACTGTTCCAAAGGATATCGGTGATTATGATGTTATCGAAATTCTTGCTACAAAATTTTTTTCTGACGGATTGAATGCAATCATCCATGCCATTAACCTAGATCTTCAGCCATGTGACTACGTGCACTCGGTCTAAAGATGCTTGGGATATCTTAGAAACCGTATTTCAATGTAATACCTGTGAAAAATAAGCTAGGATTCAAAACCTAAATTCTGATTGGGAAAGCCTTTGTATGGTATATGAAGACTCTTTTGATGAGTTTAATCACAAAGTGTCTAAAATTGTTAATAAATTTTTTGCATTGGGTAAAACTATTCCCGAAAAGGATATTGTGATGAAAATTCTCAGATCATTTCCATCTAGATGTGATTCTAAGAAACATGCCATCGTTGAAGGAAATAACCTTGATGCACTTTCCAGAAATACTCTTGTTGGGAAGTTAAAGATCTTTGATCATGAGCATGTATCCAAATCTGGAAAGGATATTTCCTTCACAGCACAAGAGAGCACTAAATTACTTGATAAAAGTAAAAGTGTCGGCATCTCTGAAGATGATATTTCTGAGACTAATTCATCAGATGAAGATGTTTACAAGTCAGCCTCTTTGATCACCAGACAGTTTAGAGATCTTTATTTGAAGAGAAGTAAACGGTTCACAAGAGATAAACCTAAGTCATCAGTTAAACCTCATAATCGTGTTCCTCTTAAAAATAGGAATACTGACGATACTGATGATGAGGATATGCCGCAGTGCTTCAAGTGTAAAGATTTTGGTCATTTTGCAAATGAGTGTCCAAATCATAGAAAATACACTGGAAACAAAGGTCTTGCTGCAACTCTTGATGAAATGTCTGATCACTATGATTTTAATGAAGACAAAAAATCAAGTGTTGCACTCCTCTGTGAAAATATTGATTTTGATAATTGTAGCAATACGTACATAAATATCGATACTCATCCAGGAGAAACTTCGACCATTATGGAGGATAAAATGGATTTCTCTTTGTTTACTGGAAATTTTATTTCTTATTTTCCAGGTTCTACCGTTTGTCTAGCATCCTGCACAACTATGACGTCTGAACCATCTTCCATATTGACATGTTCTTATTGTACTCTTAAGGGTCATGAACTCTAAAATGTTTCAAGTACAAAAATAAGATAAGATATGTCAACAAACTTCAACGGAGAGAAAATCAATTAGCAAACAAGCTTAAACTTGTTCAGAAGTCATCTGAGGTATGTAAACGCAATTCTTCTCCAAAAAGTTAATTTCTATAGAACTAATATTTAGACCTCTCCAGAAAATATCAAGGTATAAACAGTCAGTGGAAGAGGTTTTTATGAACTCTTTCCAAAAAGTTCATAGTGGACAAATTATTTTTCACCCCAACACATCTTAATTGTGCTGGCTATGCATTTTATCTCAAGTGCCTGATTCCAATGAGACAAGAGTTAAGCACTCACAGGTTTTAAGAAAAATCATAGATTGGTATTGAAAAGAGGTTTCCATAGTTGATCATTAAAAAGGGGGGGGGGGGTAAAATTGATAATTATGCCTTCTTTAGGGTTGTGAGTTTTGCGTACGAGAATCCTTTTTAGTGTATAAAGGTTTTGTAACCCTACATTCATTTTTCCTTCTCTAAAAACTCTTTTTTATTACAATATTTCTTGTTGAGTCTAATTTGTGAATTCCTCTCACAATCTCATACTGGTGTGGAGATCCAAGCATTATGACTTCTGATGAAAAATGTGTTAATATGATTGCTAAGCCATCAATCATGAAGGAAAAGAATAAGTCTCGTGTACTTTCAACTTTGAAAAGAAAAATGAAGAATGTGGGAAAGCCAAGAGTTATTCCTTCTAATCTACAGAAGTTTTATGGGGTTCTTGAAAAGTTGAAGGAAACAATAAATGAGATTCAGGAAATAAGGGATATTTTTTAAGGACTCTCAAAATTCATAAGGCCTTGGTTCGACATTAGTCTGGAAGGTTTGTTGGAATCGACTCCTTTCTTCACGAACCTTATGTTCCAATGGATGTTGACGACAAGGAGTTCGGGGACGATAAAGAATTTTTTAGATGCCTTAATGTCTAGGACACTTCTTATGAGAATTTATTCTTGTGTTTTAAGAAGGATGACTAGGGTTTGGAATAGCCATTATTGTGAGTACACATAGCTATTTCCAACGATTTTCATCTTGCAATGTTTTTAGATTTATTTATTTAAATTATAGATTTATTCTAAAGTTTATTTGGGAGATGATTTTGCAGTATTAATCTTTATGGTTTTATATATTGTAACTTGTTATGGGATATGTGTGTTTGTGTCCGTGAACTTTGATTGTCCCATATATGCTCAAAAGTTAAGTTTATCATATGGCTTTATGCAAATATTGATAAAAGATTGAATGAACTTTTGACAACAAAAGTTAAGCCTATTATGTCATTATGCAAATATTGATGGAAGATAGATAAACTTTCGTTTACAAAGATTAAGTCTATCACATGTCTCTATTCAAATATTGATAAAAATAGAATGAATCTTTGAATATTCAGCAGTATTGGTCTTTCCCTGATCCACATCTTGGTGTAAGTATTGTATGGCTCCGTAAGTTCTCTTATGTGAGCATTTCCGATTAAATTAATCATGGGTTCTCTTGTGGTTAATTTAATTGAGAATTTTTGGATACAAATTCATGTTTCATGTGATTTGTTAATGTCCAAAGAAACCCTTCTTTTCTTGTGAAAGTAAGGTCACTCTTGTTGTTCTTTCGGGAATGACATTTTATTGGGGAGAGTTCTTAATTGAACCTGTGCTTAATTTCCAAATCTTTACGGGGAGTGCTGTTTTGGAATATTATAGGAGTTTTCTTGTATCTTTATAAACTCCTTGATAAATGCATGAAGTTTCGGCTATATGATTGCATCTAAACAAAGTTGATATGTTCTCTTTTGGTCATGAAGTATCTCTATGGAAATTTCATTAGGATCCCACTAGTTTTGTACCTTTGCCAATTTTTATTGACAAAAAGGGGAAGAATTAATGTGTAGTTCACACTACAAATACATATGGTTTACGGATCATTATGTAAGAGGGAGTGGTTTTCATGTGATATGAAGTATTGACTAAGGGGGAGTGATACATATCACCATAGTATTGTTGTCAAAGTTGTGATACAATAATTGGACTTTGATGTTATGTAATAATACTATCACACTGTATGACAATGATTGAGAGCAACTGTTTTCTCATTGTTATAGCTACGGATCTTCAACAACTATGATGTTGAGTTGACCACATTCAGAATCACTAGAGTACTTGGAAGTGATGAAGATTTCGAGTAATGTTGAAGAATCAAGGAAATCAAGCATTTGGATTGAGAGCTACAAAGTTTATTTATTTTGTATTCCATATGTATGGATAGTTTTTTCACCAAAATTGACAAAGGGGGAGATTTTTAGAGCACTTCTAGGTCGAACTCGCAAGCATTGCTATCACAAGCTTGTTGTCAAGTTTAGTTGTCAAAACTATATGTCATGATTTCTAGTCTACATATAGTTAAGTCTCATATTAGGATAAAAAGTGTAGTTGATCATTAGACTTCACGGCATTCATCGATTTTTTTTTTTTTGAAACTTGGCATAGGCCCGTCCTACCCCCTGGCAGTGTAGACACCGAGCCTACTCCCCTGAGCAGACCCGGCCCATTCCCACAACAAAGATATGTATTTACATAAGAGGAGTATTTCATAAGATCTCCAAACTCGTGAGTGGAGACTCGATCCGCTGACCTCCTACTTGAGAGTCATGCTCCTGGAAAACTGGGCTAACCCCAGATGGTATGTGGAGACTTGAACTACTAAGGAATGAAGGCGAAGAACTACTAAGGAAAGCTTGTAGAACTTCATCAACAAAAGGTATGTGGATATTTGAACTCATTTATCACTCAAAAGTATATCTATTCTATCCCCTATTTGAGACAAAAGTTGTATACCTATATAGACTTCAATTATATACATTTGATATTTCGAGCTGAGTTTCACTCGCTTACATATTTCTCGAAATATGTATTGGTAAGCTTTCTCTTTAACCAAGTTCATCTTATATTCTTGACAAAAGTCAAAAGATGATCATGTGAAAATTGTCTGGTAACATCTTACATGATTTGTGTGAGACAATCATTTGATGTAGACTCAGAATGTTTCGTATTGATCATTCGATCACTTGAAAATTTCTTTGAATCTAATAGTTTGTGTGAGACAGCTATTGTCGTCTTCCGAGAATGCTTCAATAATTGAAATAATAGTTTAGAACAATTGGATATAAACATAATATGCGTACTTGCATATATGTAATCCAAGTTTGGGAACCATGGTATGCATACCCGTATGCATACTGCTTAGTTTGGTGAAAGTCCATGAACCTTGTACGCATACCGGTACGCGTACTGGCGTGAGGTTAAGTTCCGTGAATTTATGCTAAGTTTGGAAGGTATGTGTACCAGTTCTCATACTGGAAAACCCAAACTTTGTTCGGCCATTTAGTTATGCGTACCCGTTTGCATACCTGAGTGGACAATGTTCTAAAATCGGTTTGTTCATGAACTAATACATTTATATAATAAGGAATGCAATCTTTTGCAAACCATGGATAAAATGTTCATGACTTGATTCAAGTGAATCAAAATCGATTTTTCTTCAATTGTGCCTTGTATACTTCTATGAGAATATAAATAATTGAATAACTCTAGAACTAGTTTCAGTTGAGTCATTTGAACTAGTTATGGTTAATATGAATAAGGTTGTTATGAAAGTATTCATATGGATAACTTCGGTTAAATATTATTGAGCCAAAAAAGGTGCACACGTTTAAGTACCGTTACTCATATCTAAATGATGTCACTTTTCATTTGTGTGTAACGAGCTAAGTTCGATCTAATAATTGAAAGATATTAGCTTGAGTCTAATCATGTTTTCATCTAACGGTGAATATTGAATGCTTTATTACCAAGGTAACATTGATTGCAAACCCTGATTTGAAGACTATATGAAGGAGAACTCTACCAACCGGGAAACCTAATCCCCACACCTCTTTTGTGATACTAGTTGCGACTAGAGTCGATTCTCCTTTAACCTTTGGTTTTTCACGAAACCCTATAGGGTAACGACTTGAAAACTTCATTGGGATTGTGAATCCAGACCCAACTATTTTCTCTGTATTTGTGTGTCCCGATCTTGTTATTTTCTATCGTGATTGAGTACTATCTTCTCTAAGATTTGCTCGAGATTTAATCTCCGATAGGCAAGATAAAAATTAGTCACAAACATCTTCGTCTCATCGTTTATGATTCCACAATATCTTGTTTCACTACCATACGATTCAGATGATTGTGAGGTGATTAATATTTATAGGATGTTCTTCGGGAATATAAGTTCGGTATGTCAATTGGTTCCTGTTCACCTTGATTTATCAAAACACGGGACAAAACTCATAGGTTTATCTGTGTGAGACATATTTATCCATACACTAGACTTTTCTGTGTGAGACAGATTGGTTTATCAAGTCTTCGACTTTGGATCGTAGCAAATCTTAGTTGTGGGTGAGATTAGATATAAGGAATGCGTAGAGTTCTGCTGGGATTCAGAGATGTAGGGAGTAAAATTGTACCTTGATCATTGTGAGATTGGTTATGGCTTAACTACATTCCAGTCTGAAGTTAACTTGGAGTAGGCTAGTGTCTGTAGCGGCTTGATACAGTGTGGTATTCAAATCTGGACTATGTCATGGGGTTTTTATGCATTTGCGATTTCCTCGTTAACAAAGTTTGTGGTGTCTGTGTTATTTCTTTTCTTCATTATATTTGTTTATATAATTAAAATATCACAGTTTGTGCGTAATTTCAATCAATTGTGAATCCGACCTTTGGTTATTGATTAAATTGATTGACACTTGGATATTGGTTTTTGATACCGTCCAAGTTATTTCTTATATTCAATCAGGCTCGCAAATTCCTATTTGTTTGATTGCTGATTGAATTGAGAAATTAAGATATAACTCTTTGATATACTTTTCTTAAGATTGAGTCTGAGTGTCTAGTTGATTCTCTTAAAAGTATATTATTGGAGTTAGTCCATATAGATTGCTAAGCGAAATACTGGGTGTGGTTGTTAGACCCCGCTTTTTCAATATTATTCTTAGATTTTATAGGAATAAAAAGAATCATCAACAAAAATTTGCTCCTCTTAGCCAGTTACGAACAAAGAGTAAATAATATAAATTTTGTGATATGATTACCGTAATATCTTATTATATTATAGACACGTATGGACGTAAAATTGAAGTCAATGTCTTAATTCCCTGCAGTAACAAACAAGTGAAATTAAACGGATGACCAAAAACTATCTTATGGAATCCCCGCAATACATAAAGGATGTAATCGTGAAAAGGTAAAGTATTGTAATTATTTTTAACATTTTACTCCTAAAGTAGAGCTTAACTTAGAGAAAAACATGAGATCAACTTCTAATTACAAGACAAGATAATACAAAAAAATAATCTCACGAAAGATAACCTGACTTGATTGGGGTATACTCGGATTAATTGGGGGTATGCTCAATTTTAAAGGGACTCTTTTTAAGGGTTTTAGGCGGAGTCCAAATGGGTAAGTTACAAAACTACCCTCACCCTTTAAAAACCTATTACCCTAAATCAGTTTTAATCTTTTCATTTCATTTCATTTTCTTCTTCTCTTTTTCTTCTTCTCCTCCACAACCATACCTGCTCAATCACCCCCACCACCATCAAAACTCGTCGATTAATTCGTTAACATCGTCGATTCGAAAACTCCGATTAATCTTCATTAATGGATCCACCACGGCATAAGGGAACTCATATGAAAGACATTAATTGAAAACCCAATCAATACAACCCTGGAATTGCAAGTTTGGTTCAACATAAAGTGAAGCAAAAAACGGTTTAAGAAGAAGAGATTGAACCCGCTCAAAACGAAGAAATGGTGCGATTAAGAAAGTAAGGGCCTACTTAAACTCATTCCATTACTTCAATTTCATGTTTGCATGTCAAACTAGGTCAGAAAAATCGGATATTTGATTTTCAGTTACAAACAGCTGGCAACGTATTTTTTAATCGACCTTGCCGGTTTTTCATAGTTAGGGTTTGGCCGGCGGACTATTAGGTTGAAGATCATGCCGGCTATATAGTATACATGTAACTGCTATTTGCAGGGCCGGCAGGTTATTCATATGTCGAACATAGCGGCGGTTTTATTTTACTGAAGCCGACATGTTATAATTTAATACCCTGCCGGATACTTGTTTTGCAAATATTGGTTCCTGATGCCTTGAGTTTTTAAAATCAGAATGGTTTTTGGATTAAGCCATGCCGGCTGTTAGTTGGCCGGCAATGTATGTGGAATTGATCTTGCCGACCTGTAATGTGAAAAATCCTTATATCTAATGTGTTCGTATTTGTTATAAGCCGACATGTTATTTGAATGATACCCTGCCGGCTAACTACAGTTTAGCCGGAACATATTTTTTAGTCGACCCTTCCGGCCTTTGTTCCGCCGGATTGGTTATGTTAGTCGGACATGCCGACATAAATTCTTAATCTTTCTTCTCCAGGTTAGAAAAGGAAGAGAAGAAAGCTTTGAAAGCACTTAGTCCTCCTTCAATACCTCCTCGTGTTGGTGGAAAACTCTTGACTTCAAGACATTAAGGGGCATACGTTGTGGAGGAAACGAAAAAGATCTATATACCGAATGATGATTATGAACCACCATCGGAACCTAGTGATTCAGATGAGACTCCAGATGAAGACCAATCAACTTCATTTGGTGGAAGAGGTGATGATGATGATGATGAAAGAACTCCGGCTACTAGAGGAGGCAACAATGATGATGATGATGATGGTGATCAAGACATGTCTAATATTGTAGGAGGTAATGATGATGATGATGATGATGATGATGGTAATGCAGATAAAGGTAAGGGTAGACAAGATGAAATTGTTGAAGAGGGAGAGGAAGAGAAAGAAGAAGAAGAAGTTGGGGAACAAACTGAAGCTAATGTTGAACAAGTCGAAGCTTCAACTTCAACTGAAACCGGAAAGAAGAAAAGGGTGATCACTAAATCAGCTGATTCCTACATGCTTGACCCTCACTTGATGTTTACACTGAAAAAAGACGAGGACCTAAGGCCCCCCCACTAAATACGGTGGCAATGTTCTTTTTGGATACAAAGACTCATGATCATTGTGTGATCCATAATACTATCGTAAGTAATCTCAATCCGTCTTTGTTTTTATTTAAGTGTGTAACTATCTTAAATTTGCGTCAAGTGTTTTTATTTCTTTTCATTTTGTTTTTTTGGTATTTAATTAGGATCACAAGCATGCCACCGATCTCCTGAGGCGCCAAGCTTCATGTTCAGTGACTAAGACTTTGGATCTTGAGGATGAATGTGAGGAGGTGAAAGTGATTGTCAAGAACTCCGGGTTGTGGCCTGCAATTGGCACATGTTCACTCTTTCAAGAAGATAACAACATTCAATTTGCTCGATCGAGCGAGAGCGTCCTTATAGGTGAAAAATCATCAATCCATTTTCATAAAGGCTTTTTAATCCTTAAGTATATCTTGAAACTTGAAGATGTTAGATTTTAATTTTATGTTCACAATTTACATCAATTACTAAGACCATCCACAATTTGCTAACTAGAGTGACCCTCTACCATATCTAGAGGCTTAGTCAGATAACACACAAGCGAGCATACACAAAAGTGAAAGAAGAAAAACATTTCGGCTCTCGCTAGACCAGTATAGTATCACTAAATTTGTCTTCATGTTTCTCATCCTCCTCTGAACCCACCTGCTGAACCCTCGGGTGTTCTAAAGTTTTTCTTGTAATTGTTGACAACATACTGATACTGTATGCTGTTAGTTATAAGGATGTAAATTAATATAGATGAGATTTCTAATAATGACTTGGTGTTTCTTATCACCATCAGCAACATGGGACTAATCCTATAGCTACCTATGTGCTTGTGAGTTTTTGCTTATAATGAACAACTTTAGTATTCATGCCTTACAAAGCTTTAGTTCAGTATGGTCGCTTTTTCCTTTTCTTTGTGATTGTTTGATTCTGTTAATTCCAAACCTAAGCTGCCTTTCTTTTTTATACCTCAAGGTTTTATTTTATAGTGTGAAAGTTTTAGATTCTCAGAAGCATGAAGGCTGCCCGTTTTTCTCTTGGACTTGCCAATCTGTTGAATCATATAACAATCCTGGACACTTTTGTTTATATGGTAGTGTGGTGATCTTATAGGAATGGAGTGAAGTAGTATTTACTTTATCCTCCAGTTAGTGACATTGTTAATCCTCGTTCCTTGTAAACTATCCCTCCTTTCGATGGGCTTAGTCCTATGTCTTTGCTGTTGTTCTAAAGTTCTGTTTATTAGCCAGATTTTCAGCGTTTTGAGTAAGTGCAGGAACTCAGACAACCACATCAATTTCAAAACCCTATATTAACTTATAGTTAGGTCTACGGGGCTAGTCAAAAGGTTGGGTTCAGTCCTGTAACCTGAATTAGTGAATAGCTTGAAAAGTGACATTATTAAGTTTAGTAAAACGCATATCCCTTCAGTTGATTTTTGGTTTAATTTTGATAGGTTAAGGTTTATCTTAGAAAGATAATTGAAACATTTTCAAGATAGAGCAATTCGTTTTTGAACACTCTGGAGTTTTTGAAAAGTGTATTCATATCATTCTGTAGACTTAGGAGTTTCATTAATGAGTAACCTTTCTGTGAACTGTGAACCTCAATGTTATTGACATTGTAATAGTGAGTAATATATACGGATTTCCTTTTATTCCGTCTTTATATTCTCGATCCAACATTATGGGAGTGTTTTCTGGTTTGGGTTAAACTACATTGCTTTGTGAATTGTGCCTTCTGTTAGTGACTTTACCTTATTTCATCTGTCAATACATTTTACTAGGTACAACTAATCAATTAGGCACAGTTCTCTGTGATAACTAACATGATTAAACTTTCCATTGTGTCATTAACGACAACTGACCTAATGGCCTATCGTCAACAAGCTATTTTTCCATCTCCATATGAAGGATCAATGAGCTAATTCCCTATCAGTCTATAACCAGTATGCAGAACAATGAGTCTGTTGGCAACGAGAATTTTGACATCATGTGTTTGCACTTAATATTGTGGTTATTCACTCTCTTTATGCCTACTTCCCCAGCAATATCAGTTTTCCAAATATTTAACCCTGATTTACTTGGATCTCTAGTTGCATAATTTCAGTCTGATGCAACAATGGCTTCGACATATATAGACGCCTTATTCAGTAGCCAACACCAGATCAATTATATTAGCTTCATTATCTATCACTACGACTATAACCAACATTGATGTCTCATTCCTTATCCACCAGTTCCATTTTTATCCCAATAATTGGCATCTTGAGAGATCAGAGTGAAGGCTCAGTGTTATCAGCTGGCTATGGTTTGGTCGTATTTTGTCAACGGTCAGTTCTCAAGTGAAAAATCTTTTGAACCTTATGAGGAGATACATAATGAAAGAATTCGCTATTTTAGAAACATTAGGTTGTTATTGGCATGCCTCCTTAACTCATAGTGTCATCAGCTGTCGATGATTTGCTTGTATTTACCAACGGTCGGCTTCCAGGTGAAAATGTTTTTGAAGCTCTCGGAGGAGATACACAATAAGCCTTATCCTGTTTTGTGGCCTGATTATAGTATGTATTTTTAGCTTCATTTTATCTCTTCTCGAGTGGTACCTCATTTTTGTTTTATTTTCTTATGTCTAGGTAGGAGTACGGATCCTCCTCCTCCTTGTCTCATGAAGGCTGAGATTCCATGGACGTCTGTTGTGAGGAAGGGAAATCCAATGTATGAATAATGTTGTCCTACTCGGACTTAGTTGGATGTGTTTCTTGTGTGAAACTTTGAAATATAACTAAGGTATATCTTTTTGATCAGAGGTTGAATCAATCATCAGAAGAAGAATTAGGCCAAAAATTAGGATACATTCTGGGAAAATAAAATTTCCATTGAAGAGAAGTAAATGAAATGCTTTCATAAAAATTCTCGTAGAATCGAGAATGAAGTTGTAACTGCTGAAAATCTCCAGGTTGTATCTCACTTGCTGCGTAGGCTAACACATTCTGCCTGGTGCCTGCAATGCTAGTTTCGAACAATTGCAATGCAATTTTGTGCATATCACTAATTTCAGACATCTTGATCTCTTTTAACCAGTATGATTTTTTCTTCTACGAAAAGCAAAGCATCTTCAATTCCCTGTTCATTTTATTCCTTCAAATCAATTCTCATTATTGGATAAACCAAACAGAGCTTCCCCTTCATAAATTGACCCAGTTCCATATTGGCATTGCGAAACAAAAAATTCGGCAATGTGGGAGTGGCAATCTGAATTTGAATATGACTCGAGGTGTGATATGACCGAGTCAGATTTCATTTTTTTGATGTCTGACTGGAGGTCTACCTCGGTAGGGGTGGGACTTGTGTTTGGTTAACCCATCTAACCCATGCCCAACCTGAACATTTGGAGAACATGGGAAACATGTTTCAAGATTTTGGGCAAGATTGGGCATAAGTTTTATAAACTCGAGTTAAATTTGGGCAAGCATGGGCACAAATATTTCTAACTCAAGTAACCCGCCCAACCCGAAGAACTATGATATAGTTATATAAAAATACTTTTATAATTTTGTTGAAGTAGAATAATAAGGAAGATAAAAAGGCAAAGGAAAGTTTCTATTGATCATAATCAGCTGTGTTACATCCATATATTCCTTTATATACAGGTAGGAAGAAGACCCTATAACACTATATTGGGCTGCACATCCATGGGCTACAAGCCCTACAACACTCCTCCTTGTGCGGTCCGGTAGAACTTCATATGCGATGCTTCACATTTAGTGCTTTGAATATTGTTCTTCAAATGTCGTCCTCTCCTTGATGACTTGTGACGAAATCAGTTGCCTCATTAAAACTTTGACAAAAAAAAACCCAGTGGGACAAAAACTTGGTACAACTCATCACATGTGGTACTTCACATGTTATCTCGTACTTTACAAGTAGTTCATCACATGCAATACGATCTTCAAGGAATAACTAGTCTAAGTTAATTTCCTCGTTAAAAATTCTCCAGGAAAAGCCCAGAGGGACAAAACCTGAACTAAATAAAAAGAGTGCAATATTAAGCAAACTTAGAACATAGTTGGACTCGAATATGTTGCCTCATTAAAACCTTGACAAGGAAAAAGAGTACAACGTGAGTATACGTGATCCGTTGTAGATGATCACTTTGCTTCGTTGAAGTTGACTAGTTGCTTCAAAACCCCTAAGGCAGAAAATCCTCATGGGAAAGACAAATAGCCTTAGTTGGGAAATTACATTCCTGGTGTTTGTTGTTGTCTCATTAAAAACCTTGCCGAGTAACAAAACCCTGTGGGAAAAATCAAACTCGGTGAAGGAAAATAGTTCAACATACCATTAGATGCTCCCCATGATGTCAGACTTTTTCATTAGTCTAATGCAGTCAAAAGGAGTTTATCACACTTTACTTTGGTGACTTAAATATTTAAAAGACCATGTTGTTGATTCTGGAAGTTACATTGCTTAACAGACTATGGCAGTTCATTTCTTCGATCCAGATATTTTCAGTAATATCAATGTGATCTTTATGTCTTCAACGTTCAACATACTTGATGTTTTTAGTGTTGTCTCGCTAAAAACCTTGTCGAGTAACAAAACCCTTTGGGAAAAACTATTCTCGATCGAAGGGAAAAGAGTACAACACAACTTTAATTTTGAAGTAAAATATGTCGACATCATATCCTTAGATCCTCCCCCTGATGTCAGCATCTCCCCCTGATTACTTTCAGAGTTGTTCCAGATAGTTCCTTTAGTCATGTATTTTTCGAAATTGAATATTGATAATGACTTAGAAAATAATCTACCATATCTCCCTCTAATTACTTTCGTTGGAGAAGAGATTATTATTCCTTCATAATCAACAACTTTTGGATTGCACTTTCATTAACATTCCTTTTAATGTCTTTGTAGGGATAAAACAAATTTATGTCAATGGAAACTTTTAAGTACATGATTACATTCACTATACCATTCCAATTACTGTTGCGTTGGCGCAGAGCTATATCTAGCTAACAAGTTCCATGAGGATGTAAAGTTTAATCGATTACATTATTATACTAAGTACAAAAATGCGTATTTGTACTTAGATATGGGAATTTCATCTCCCAAAAAATATTCTTCATATTCCTTTGGACGAAATGGTTACTTACATTTAACCTCGACTAATCATGGGAGTGCTATCAGGATGCATGTCTTTGTTAAATTTCCTGACAACTTAATACATATGAAAACTGGTGGAATAATATACCACAAGCTCAGTATTCGATCGAGCTTTCCCTATATTTTTCATCTCAAATTCGGATTTTAAATAGCTTTTAAGGTCTATTATTACATCAAGAGTACTCATCATGTTTGTACCATCAGCATAAATAACTACAATTCCAAATAAGGAACTTTCTTATGAATACACAAGGAAAAATAAATTACTTGTCTATCCCCTACAAATCAAATAGCCACTTAGACAGGTATACCACATCCGCCTGATTGCTTGAATTTATAAGTGAGCATTCTATCTAACTATAAACGCACTATGAGGTTTAGAGTCATTTGATTTGGGAAACAAAAGTCTATCAAGTACTTTTGTAAATATCTTCTATCTCTTGATTCTTTCAGAGATACGTAACAACCACATACATATGGTTCATTTCAAGTCCTTTAGAAATTACCAAGCTAACTAAGTAGCGGAACTATATAACGTTCATTACAAGATAACAATTCCAGGGCTTTGTGAGAAACCTCGCGCCACAAGGCGAGTCTTTGTACTTTATGACTACTTTCTTCTCATTATGCTTTATAAAAAATTAATTATGTATGTCCAATAGGCTTTACACTTGGTTTGTTAGCACTACCACACCAAATACCCGTATATTTGCCAAAGAACTAAGTTCTATCTGGATTGTGTAGGCCAAATATGCTATTTATTTGAAATTAATCAAAATAAAGCATGGTTCGATCTCATTGTGCTCTACTTCTGGAGCAACTATTTATGGATTATATCATCAATGTGCACGCATGATCCTTCCATTGACTCATGTGCATTCTCATAATCCGTCAGGATTTCATTGTTCTCTAGAATCATTTAAAACTTCGGAGCGTCCTCCAGTATTGATTCATGGACATAGTCAGAGACAATCAAATGAGATGATTTCATTAATGATACAAATTAGGTTGTGCCTTACTCATCTACTTCCTTTCTAAGTGAGAATTGATTGAACCTAGTGGCATCTCCATCTTCCTTTTTGGAGCCACGACCCTAACTACACTTCCACCAAGTGTAGTTACAACACCTTAGTCTATGGTGTACCCTATACTGAGGATTTCTAACCTTACATGCATATTTGCAGCTGGTATGTACGATCTTGTCACATTACCGATATCAGTGTACTTTTTAAAAATCGATTATTCTTTTTCACTTCACATTTATATTTATGGAGTACAAGAATCAATATGAGACAAAGTGGGAACACACCACGACAATTCCTGTCGTTCCTTTAGGAAATCCTTTTTCTTATCTCCCCCTAGCGACGGGAAGAAAGTCTCATCAAAGTGATGATCAGTAAATATAATGGATTAGACATTGACTACTAAATGTTTCAAATACGGATAACTACTTAATCGTTCTGATTGCCAACTATCATACGATGTGGAGTCGTAATGGCACATATATAGGACAACCAAAAATGCGTAACAATATAAATGTCAGGCTTATATCCAGTTACCAACTCGTACGCAGAAAAGGTTGACTAATTATGGATTCTAAAACGAATAAGTGAATATGCGTGTAATATTGCATATCCCCCAAGCATTTATAGGAAGGTTGTTACGCATAACCTATCCTTAGACACTATCTGTAACCTTTGATGGTAGCCTCTGCGAGACCATGGGGTGAGGATGTTTAAACTGATCCTATTAAACATGCAATTTTCATCAAGTCCTTTTGATGTAAATATCTAGCATTGACAAGGTCGGTGAGCCCTTAAATTGTATAATAAGTGCTAGGATTGTTTTAAAAATGCATAATTTCTTGTGACCAATAACTAATTAAACACTTCGAATCATCCACTAGAGCCATAAATCACTTGAATGGTCCGCATTCTGCATGGATATGTTCACAAATATCACGTTGTTTCTTTTGAAAGAATGGGTTGTTTACCATTTGCATCTTTGGATGGTCTCAATCCTTTTTACTAAAGAATGACTTTGTAAAATGAGTTACATTCTTTATTACTTTAAAAACATAATAGGAGGGGAGGTGGTGTTTCTAGTACTTTAGAAAGAATTGATTATGAGATATGCGGTCAATTTGCATTCTTTCAATCTTTGCAATTCCCATTTTCTTGTTCACTCAAATAAAAGGATGTCCATTTGAGTTCTTTGAAAACAGAACATCATATCACAACCAAAGTGTCTTTATGGTTATGGTAAAACCTGGATGAGTCAATTCCTAACATTACATTGTCGGTGACAATATGGATTCAATTATCCAAGTATTAGTGATTTAAAGTCCATTAGACTAATTGTCTCATTATTTTCTCTAAAGTGTGATTCCTTTCACATTCATTAGAGGCAATTTATAGATGCATTCCCATTCTCACAATAAATTTTTGTACGATAATAGTTCGCACAGATTTCGAAGAAACTTGAAAAAGTGTGATTAACTCTTAGTTCTTACAAAGCTCATGTAACTTTTAATCTTTATACCAATTAGGCAACAAAGATTGAGCATTTTTTCGCTCGCTATTACATGTAATGATCCAATCATCACATGCTATTACATAAGGAAACAATTCAACAAGCAGTTTAATATATTTCCTTAAGAGCTTCGTGTAATAAGTGGTGTGGCCTTATTACATAACAAAAGAAAATTTATCTCATTTACTTTAGAGTGTTACAATTCATGAAGATGATATACTATTCATTTCATAAGTTATTTAGAGTATTTCAATCTCATAAAAATGATATACTATTCATTTCATAAGAGCATACAATGGATATAATTCTTCGCAATTTTTTATATTTATTTTAGCTAATATAATATCGGCCAAACTATCATGTAGACAATAGTTTAGGATCAAATCATGCAAAATATCTAACCATACAAATTCGATTGAATAAAGGTAGACAATAAGAAAAATTGGAGTATTTTCCATGGTTAGATCTTTATGAAATTTTTACAGTGGTTCAAGGAGAACAATATATAACACATAACAAAATTACAGCATAATCCAACGGTTGGATTTCCTAAACCTTAAGTTTTTCGAAGTTGTTATAATTTAGGGTTTTCTGAACGAAGACAGTTCCACTAAAATCATAATTTGGAGATTGCATCATATTCCGATTTGATTGAAATTTTTATAGAGTATGTAATCCCTAATTTGTTTCACACATATTCAAATTTTGTGAACATCTAACGGTGAAATTTCTATGTTTTACAGTCATATATTCGTGGAACCCTAGAAAATACTATGAAAACGAAATTCTTTTGTTAAAAAGAAATACCTGGTGACGAATCCATGATATTATAACCGTAAGATCCGAACCACGCCAATCTTCAGGAAGTAATCCATCACAGTTCTCGAACGATTAAAAAATTTGCACAGTTGATAGAGTCGTGCTGATGACGTGTTGCACTAGAATAATATGGAAGATAAAGAGGCAAAGTAAAGTTTCTATTGATCAGAATCAACTGTGTTACATCCATATATTCCTTTATATACAAGTAGGAAGAAGACCCTAGACACTATATTGGGCTGCACATCCATGGGCTACAACAAATTTGTATTTATATATTTTTTTAGAGTAATTTTAGATATTATCTTCAAATCTAATAATGAAAATATAAATTATATTTGTCTCATTAATCATTCAATATGATAAAAGTTTATATTATTGTAAATAATCTTCAGTTATTTGGAAATTTGAGATAAATAGAGCAATTAAATCTTATTATTACTAAAATTTGTTATTATTATATTAACTCGTATGTCCATCGAACCTTGGGCCAATTCGAGGAACCCGGAGAACCCAAGGAATATAACTTGGGCGGGCTTGTGCAGTATTTCTATAAGTTCCACGGGTTCGATAGGCAATCTGGGCAGAGGATTCCTAACTCGCGGATCTGCCTCGGCTAAACCTTTTAAGTTTTAACCCACACAACCAACCCAAGTCCCACCCTATACCTCGGCTCATGAAGACCTGACTCGGCTGATATTTGGGTGGAAATAAATTCTCTTGTAATCTTTCTTATCTTTCTCATTTTGAGTTTCTCTCCTGGGAAGAGCGAGGGTTCTAAAATCTCCAACAAAATTTCTAGGGTTTAAGGTTTTTTAAAATTCCCAATCATCATGCTTTAATCCAATTCCTGATCTAGTATTCCACAATCATCGTCATTATCACCATCATGTTTACTCTCCGTAGAGCTTCAAATCATTTCAGAACAAGACTACATTTTGGTCTAAGAGCAGTAGTAGGAACAGCAGCTCCTCCCCGAACATATCACACAAAATCAAAATCAGAAATTTCACCAATAGAATCAAATAATCTTCATCAGGACCCATCTAATCATCGAAATCTCTTGAAAATTCTTGGTGTCGACAGGAAAGAAGAAAAAAAAGAAGATGATGGTGAAGATCTGAGAGATGGAATCTCTGAGCTCGAAAATCCTCCCTAAGGATGAGGAAGATCCAGAGGAGGTAACTAACAAGTCCCCATTTTAATCTGTTTTCTGTAATTGCGAGTGCTCATTCAAGGAATCTTTATGCATCACTTGATAAGTTTATCGAACAAATTAAGGCATTAGAGAATGTAGAGATTAGGGAAGTATTGCGTAAGCTTAGCAGACGCCAAATGTGTCAACTGACATATCAATTATCCAACTGGTTGAAAGTTAAGAATTTATTTACTTTTAAAGAGGAGATATATTATGTGACTCGGCTTGATTTGATTGCTAAAGTAAGTGGATTGCTATTGGCTGAGAAGTATTTGGATGAGTCCCGGAGACGTTTAAAGGGGAAAGAGTGTATAAGACTCTCTTGTATAATCATATTAAGGCTGGTAATGCCAAGAAAGCTGAACAAGTGTTTGAGAAAATGACAGATTTCGGGTTCCTGGTAAGTGGTTATGCTTGTGAGCAGATAATAGCGTTGTATAGGAAATTTGATAAGAATAAGATCGCTAATGTGTTGTTGTTAATAGATGAAAATGATGTGAAGCCGACTCGGTTTACTTACCAGGTGTTGATAGATGTGAAAGGGAAGTCTAATGATATACCAGGGATGGAGGAGTTGGTTCTAGCTATGAAAAATGATGGTTTCAAGTTGGATGACCATATACACTCTGTGTTGGCTAGACACTATATTTATGCAGGGTTCGCCATGAAGGCATGGGAGATTTTGAAGGAGATGAAAACGGAAGATTTGGAGGTAAAACATGGGGAGTGTAAGCATTTACTTCCTCTTTACGCGGCTCTTGGTAAGGCTGATCAAGTTGAAAGGATACGTAAGCTTTGTGAATCAGATGGCCGTGTTGATGACGACGTGGCTGGATCAGTGCATTTGGCAAAGTAGGAAGAGTAGAAAAGACAAAAGAAATATTTGAAAAAAAAAGTTAAGTCATCATCGAAGGGTTATATAGCTCTCGTGAATGTTTATGTAGACCATAAGCTAGTTGCAAAATGTGAAGATTTGGTAAAAAGATTGACAAGTGCTAGTCTTCCTATAGATCGGACCCTTTGTTACAGTCTTGTGAAGTTCTATGTAGATGCTTGGGAAGTTGAGAAAGCGGATTCAGTTTTGCAAAAGGCTTCGCAGCAAGGGGATAGACGAATGAAGCCATCATATAAGTCTTTCCAGCTTATAATGAATCAGTATTTAACAAGAGCTGATATTCATAACACCGAGATGACCTTTCACCGTTTAAAGCAAACTGGTTATGCGAGTAACATCTGGGATGACCAATCTCTTCTTCAGGCTTATATAAATAGCAAAGTTCCGGCTTATGGGTTTAGAGAGAGGATAATGGCTGATAATTTAATCCCAGACAAGTTTTTTGACGTACAATTGGCAGACGTCCACCCTTTCAAGAAGACGGCAATGTCCTCCCATTTGCTCCATTTAGAGAACATCCTTAGGTAAAATAATCATCTTATGTTATTATATCGACTATAATAATCAGCACTGCTGTTTAAGCTGTTTGTTTAGTTGTCTTTAAGTATATTTGAAATATAAGATTTTAGATTTTATGTCTAATATTTCTTCTTGATTTACATCAATTGTTGAAAACATACAAAATTTGCTAGATTAACCATATCTTAGAGGCTCTGTCAGATAACACACACACATGTACACAAATGAGAAAGATGATAAATATGTCGACTCCCACTTGACCAGTAGACTATCACTAAACTTGTCTTCATGTTTCTCATCCTTCTCTAAGACCACCTGCTAAACCCTCTGATGCTCTAAATGTATTCTTGTAATGGCAGACTAGTAATGCTCTAAATGTATTAGTTGTAACTTGTAAGGATGAAAAATAAACATAGATTGGATTTATAATGGCCAGTTGGTGTTTCTTATCATCAGCGGCAACATAGGACTAATCTTATAGGCTATGTGTTACAGTTTTTTTAAATTTGGGTTTTGTGTAGGTATTTCCTTTTCCGAGTTACTAATTTACTCTGTTTTCGTCAGTTGTCTATTTAAAATACAGAAGAAAAAAAGTGAATAGTAAGAGTAGAGTGTATCTTCATTCAGAGAGCAAGGCTTTGGGGTTTTATTTGTATTATTTTTAAAAAAATTTTGCGTATTTTTCAATTTTTTAAAGAAAGCATAGGGAAATCAAGACGATGGTTTCAGAGTTTACTAGGATTGATGAAATAAAAAATATGAATTTTTCTTCAAATTTGATTGATCAGAGAGATACAAAGAGATAGAGTTTAGGACAATCAGTTAGAGATTCTGCATCTGTTGGTCAGTTTATGGAGAATAATTATAATAATTTGGTTGTTGTTCGACTTACTAGTCATGGTAGAGGTACAATGTTGAATTGTGGTACTGAGAAATAGGCTGATATTAAGATTCAAATAGTTTAGAGGTTATTTGTTAAGCACTATGGTTATCTTTTCCATTTTGTCCTTTCAGATTTGGCATGTCAAAAGGTTGAACTTTTGACTGATTTCAACTCTAATGTTGAACTTTGAGATTTCTTGTTGTTTAACTAAAGTTGGGTTTTTCTTTCATATTTTCATCTTGTGTTTTCGCTAAATGTGGAATTAGTAACTGAAGCATGCCCAGTCCTGCTTGCTTTCCCAGTAACATCGAGAAGATTTTTGATCCTATGCTTGGGGAGTGAATATTGGAAGAGGGAAAGCTGACTTTGATGGTTTACTTAAATCTTCGCCACTGGAGAGAATGGATAAGCCACCGGTGAGTAGAATCTCTGATTAAATTATCCCAGTGATTATAATGCATATTGTCACTTGCTACTATTTTTATATCTTTGAATCTATTAACGCCTGAATTGATGTCTCCATGCCTTGTTGCCGTTAAAACTTAGTGTTACTTGCAAAGTCATCCCTATTTTACCTGCCAATATACAACATTGTCTGATCAGGATAATATTTTTTGTCGGGCTTTCAGTATACATTCCTCCATTGTCGTGTGGGAGTGTGTTAGTTATTCTTTGTTGGTTGAACTACTAAAATATGCCAGTGAAATTTGTTAATTCTTTTTTCTTTATTATTTGTATGTGGTGGTTTGCACTTGGCGACATTCTTCAGTTTCCCATTTTCCCCTCTTTATATTTCTCTCTTTGAACTGGAAAGGACACTTTATTCTGCGGCGGTCGTTATCTGGAGCTGCATCTGTAGAAGGGATATAGTGTATCTAGCTCCTCTTTTAAGTACCCATTGCTTCTTGCCCGTTATTTAGTAAGATGTTTTAGTATCCATAGATATGTTTCCCTTGTTGTTACTTTGTTTAACCTCATATTTTCAAGCAATCATTGCACAATGAAGTTAAGTATCACAGCAGCTGATTGTTCTCGAAAGATTATATAGTTAAGTAGTTTTACCTACTTGGGATATCTTTGTGATGCATCGAGACCTGAAAAAAATGGATACACGAGTCCACTGCCTTAGAACGTACTTCCCTTCGAGCTTGTGGTTTGATGTGACACAGCATCCGTTTCAAACTCTTGATGATATATCTGAGCACGGACCAGTAGCTTCTGTGGAAAATCTGTTTTTTTGTTTTTTGTTTTTTTCCCCTATTCAACAAAGATGAACCTTTTGAGACTTTTCCAGTAAGGACAATAGGAATACCTATCTGTGGCCGAGACTACACCCTTTTCTCTCTGCAGTTTCATAGCGTGAATTCAGCTGCGCACGTTGATACCATAAATTAGTATCCGTTTTTTTTTCTCTTGTTTGTTAGTTTTCTGCAGTACTGTTTGTATTAAAAACCACGTCTCTCCTTCAATGCAGGATCTGACTTACGGTTACAAACTCCATGGTGAGGTTAAAAAGATGGGGCATACTGTTCTGATGCCAAAACATGTTGATAGTGCCTCTATGGGATGCTTTACACAACCTGGAACTTTCTTTCAGCAGTTTGTTGGAATTTCTGGCATGGACGGAATCAGGTCATTTTTACGGAAAGATGCAATATGTAAGCTCTGACATCAAATCTTCTCTGTACTTTGGGATCAACTTTTTCAAAAGAAATTCACCCACTTAGATCAACGAATATTCAACAGTCAATTTTGTAAATGTATCCAAAATTAGAGCCTAGCTTCATATTACATATCTACTGTGAGCAAATGACAAACCTAAGCTTGCGTTTATATCATGGGTCTCAGCAAGTTTAGATTTAGGTTTATCTCATGGAGGTTAATTTCATTTGCATAAAGGCTCAAGTTTAGGTTCCTAAGCTTTAATTAGATTTCATAGTGTGGAAGTTTTAGATTCTCAGAAGCATAAAGGCTGCACGTTTTTCTCTGGGACTTGCCAATCTGTTGAATCAAATGGCAACCCTGAACACTTTTGTTTACATGGTAGTATGGTGATCTTATAGTTATAAGATAGAGTGAAGTAGTAGTTCCTTTATCCGCCAGTTAGTGACCCTGTTAATCCTTGTGCCCTGTAAGCTAGCCCGCCTTTTGATGGTCTTCGTCCTGTCTTTGCTATTGTTCTATAGTAGCAAGATATTCTGCTTATGGAGTTCACCCTCTAGCCTTTTTCTTAGGCTGGGTCTAATGGCACCCAGGATACAAGATTTTCACTGCGGAAGTGTCGTTCTTTGGGGTACTGCTAGCCAGATTCCGAGAGTGCTGTGTTTTGCTTGGATCCAAGCTGGAAGTAACTCAGGCACGCGCTTTGAAACTGCGTATCAAAAAAGCCGGAAACGCCGTTTCTAAATGCGTACCAACGAATATTCTACAAAAATATTCTTCCGCACGCCTTTCCTAATAGCGTGCCACGCTGATTCAAAGTGCGTATTTTATATACTCGGTTTCAACTCGCGTCTATTATATATTTGTTTGACCTTTTTTTTGTACACCCAGTCAACACGGTCAATACGCAGTTAGGAACTACGCATTCGAGTTTCCCTATGATACGCGGTTAGAAACAGCGTGCTAGGTAGGTTTGAAATGCGTGTCGACTCGGAATCTTGGATTCTCATTGCGTTCGGGCTTTGTGTTTTGGTGACGCGGATCCCGGTTAAAACTTGAATCTTGGACTATGATTAGACCCAACCTTATACATAGTAGTTGTTTTCCTTAGTTCCAGCTTTAAGACTGCAGAAAACAGTCATTTAGTTTACTTTACAAAAAAAAGTAAAAAAAAAAAAAAAAACTATTTCAAGAATCTAATTTATGGATTATTCGTTTCCTCTTTCCGACTTAACTAACTCATATGGATCTGACTTATCTGAATAGGATTCTTTACGTCTAAATCCGATTCTTTACATTTAACTCAAAAATTATAAAATAATAAAATTACAGTGTCTTTTTTTTTAATTCCAGTCGGATATGTCATATGTGCCCAACCAGTTAGGTGCAAAATTACAAGTCAAATCAAACATCAATTCAGGTATCTGAATTTTTTAAAACAAAGGATCTGTCATCCGACACGCCGGGAGTCAGTTTCCCATGGCGAGTCCAACCCAAACAACATTGGTGTTACATGTACTCGAGTCAGGTGCAAAATTGTAAGCTGACTCGCCTTAAGAAGGTCTGACTCGTCTTCAACACTGGTAGTCGAAGTCAAAAAAGATATTTGGAGATGAGTAAAAAATTCCTCGGGTTTAATGTTTCTCATTTCGAGTTTCTACCTTCTACTGGGACTGGAAAAAGGGAAGAGGCGAGGGTTCCAACTTCCAAGTTCCAACAAAATTTAAGGTTTTTTTTTGCTTTCATTTTCGAATCAAAATCAAAAATCCAGATCTAGGATTTCACAATCATCATCATAATCACCATGTTTTGCTCTCCGTAGAGCTGCAAATCCTCTCAGATCCAGACTACATTGCGGTCTAAGATCACTAGCAGCAGCAGCAGTAGCTCCTCTCCAATCATCATATCATACAAAATCAGACATTCTTTATCAAATTTCAGAAAATCAACCGATTAATCTTCACCAGATCCAGCCAAATTACGGGAATCACTTCACGTTTCGTGGATTTAACTCTCAATCAGAACAACAACAACAATTACCGATCAAAAAACAACAGAAAGAAGATGGATTCTCTGAGCTCGATGATCCTTCTTCTACCTCTGAGGATGGAAAGGCATCGGCAAAGACGTCAACTAAGAAACCGGCAAGAAAGAAGGTCACGTCCGAAGTACATTCCGTTTTTGAATAGCATGGTCTTGAGTTGTCATGTTGGTTCTTGTGATGTGGAGAAAGCTGAACAAGTGTTTTAGGAAATTCAGGATTCAGGATCTCGGGTAAGTAGTTCAGATTGTCAAATGATGATACGTTTGTATAAGAAAGTTGATAAGAAGAGTGTGTTATTGTTCATGGAGGAAAATGATGTGGAGCCGACTCTGGATACTTACGGAGAGTTGTTGGTAAGTGGTGATTATGTAAAATGGTTTGTCAATCAATTTAAGCCGTAGGACAAGTTGGTTGAAGCGCTGGCGGAGTCGGAGTTGGCTGAATCCATGGAAAGTGATGGTTTTGTGTTGATTATCGGTGCCGAGATTGCTAGACGCTATATTTCTCAAGGGCTCAATACGAGTGCATGGTTAGTTAGGAAGGCAGAGGAGATTATGAAGCAGATGAAGGGACACAAGGTTGGGAGGAAAATCGTGTTATCAGGTTTGTGAATCATTTCGTCGTGTTGGCGGCAGCCATCAGCGCCTTTTGCAAAGTGAGAAGAGTAGAATAGGCAGAGGAAATATTTGAAAAGGGTATCAACTCAGGGATGAGTATCTCATACAAGGCTTATGCAGATCTCATGAATGTTTATGTTCACCGTAAGCTACTTGCAAAAGCTGAAGATTTGGTAAGAAGAATGGAAAGTTCTAGTCGTCCTATAGAAAGTGATAGGTCTCACTATCTTAGGTTTGTTCGGGACTATTGTGACACTCTTGTGAAGCTCCGCTTAGCTGCTGGGGAGGTTGAAAAAGCGAATTCCGTTTTGCTTTTGCAAAAGGCTTTGGAGCAAAGGGGTGACTTGGCTCTCCAGAAAGAATACTCATGCTCATATTACCTTGATATGGATGATTCATCACTAGTCAAGAAGAGGTGATATTCATAACACTGAGAAGATCTTTTACCGTTTTAGGCGAGTGAGTTATGAGAGTCAAATGCGGGATCACCACTATCAGTTGTTATATATTATGAATAACTCCTTTAACTATTTTTTATCACATAACTTTTGGTTGTGACTAGTACAATCTTCTTCCTCTTCAGGCTTACGAAAAAGGAGCTTAAACAGAGGAGAACAATCCGTATGCGAAAGGCTTTTAAGTTTTTTATTTACTTCTCTTTAAGTATACTAGTATAGAATTTTTAATCATCCAACAATATTAAATTTGAAAGCCATGAATTTTTTTTTCTAAAACAAAAATTTATTGTTTTTGTTTGTACTCGTTAGGTAGATAATTGAAAGAGCTTTTCAAATATATAAATTTTAAAAAAATCCGATGTATATTTTGAAAGATATTAAATTTTTAATTTTTTTGATATATTCTTAAAACAATGGTATTTATGTAAATATGTAAAAAATAGGGACAACTTAGTAATTTAGTGGGTTTCCTACCAAAAAAAAGCTATTTTCTTTATATTAGTAAGATATGTTAAGATTTTAGCTTTTATGTCCATCTTTTCTTATTGATTTACATCTATCGCTGAAAACATACACGATTTGTTAACTAGATTGACCATATCTCAGAGGCTTGGTACATAACAAATACACGGCCATACACACGCAAGTGGGCATATACAGAAGACAAACATTGTGCCTACCTATGTGCTTCTGAGTTTTTGCTTACCACGAACAGCTTCACCTTAAGCATGAATTTTTCTACAGTAACAGCAGGGGACAATAATGTTTTGATAGTACGTGCTCTAGTTCAGTATGTTTTCTTTGGTTTGATTTCATAGCGTGAGTGTTTTAGATTCTCAGAAGCATAAAGGCTACACCTTTCTCTCTGGGAATTGCCAATCTGAAATACAATCCTGACATCTTCTGTTTATTTGGTAGTGTAGTGTTTTTATAGGGATAGACTGAAGTAATAGAAATAGTGGTCTTTATAGGCCAGTTAGTGGCACTGTTAATCCTTGTACTGCTGTATTTTTAGTCAGTCTATATAGTAGGAACGTTCTTGATGGGCTTGTCAAGCCAATGGTAGAAGCCTAGCCATTCCCCTGTGAAAGAACGTTATTTTGGAACGTTATTTTGGGGACTATGGTTTTTTTTTGGGGACCATGGTCCCATTTTGAGTAGGGGTGCCCTTATCCTAATTTTTTTGTAATACCTAAACTACCCTTTTAATTATTTTTTGGTTTTGATTAGTGAAATCATTAAGAAAAAAATAACATTAACCCACCACCGCCGATTACCACCACCACCACCGCCGATTACCACCACCACCGCCGATTACCACCACCACCACCGCCGATTATCACCACCACCAACCATCGATTACCACCACCACCTCTGATTACCACCGCCACCACCTCTATATATGTAGCTTCATTTAAATCATTAACAAAAATATTCTCACTAACTCATTGCTTGTCATTCGTTTTTGGTTGAAAAAATGAGAAGTATCAAAATGAGTTGAAAATGGAAAAAAGTTGCAGAGAGGTTTAATGGAGGTTTTTTCTCCAGAGACATGTTCGGTTACATCGCAAAAAAAATTCTTAGCCGAACTAAGAGTTCGGTTATCACGGATTAATTTTTTCTGAACCGAACTGAGAGTTCGGTTCATTCGCAAAAAATACTTTTAACCGAACTATGGGTTTATTCCATTTATGCATTTGCAAATGCAGTTCGGTTGGATCGCAAAAATTGTTAAGTTTTTACTTTAACCGAACGTTTGCCTAATTGCATATACAAGCTCAGTTCGGTTGATTCGCAAAATATGTTGAAGTTTGCGAACCAACCGAACTTATAACACTAGGTTACTTTTAACCTGCAGTTCGGTTGGGAACTTGATTGCGTTGAAGTTTGCGAACCAACCGAACATAGGTAAATGAGTTCGGTTAACTCGGAAAAATAATTTCAAAACCGAACTCTTCTCTATATAGCCAAATGTTGAATTCGGTTTAATCGCCAAAAACAAAATTCTGCGAACTTACCGAACTCTGTTGATTAAAGTTCGGTTACAACGTGGTCTAGTCGACTGAACCGAACAAAACTCTGTAAACTCAAGCATAATAGTTCGGTTACATTTGATTTTTCATCAGCTAGCCGAACAAACAAAAACTCCATTAAAGCTACGGTTCGGTTGCTGTGATTTTGGATTTATTAACCTAATCGTGCATTTGCGAAAGTTCGGATTACATGTTCTTCATATAATATAACCGAACTTTGTTGACATGGTTGAAATTTATTTGTTACAATTTTGATTTTCAAGATATTTTAGGCCGTTCATAGCAACATTCACTAAGTTACAAGCATACCTTAGCACCCAGATGATGTTTTTTCTCCATATTCACCCATCTCAAAATAATTTTTTTCTTCATCTTCATCTTCTTCTATCACTTTAGTCACTCAATAATCGGAGAGGCATTGGTGGTGGTGGTGGTGGTGGTGATAATCGGAGGTGGCGGTTAGGTTAGATGCTTTTGTTTTTATATTAGATTAAGTTAATTACAATTATTAGGTTTGGGTTAATTTCAATTATTAGGTTAGGGTTAATTAAGTTGTTAAGGGCAAATTAGTAATCTCATAATTTTTAGGACATCCCTTAACAATTTAGGTTAGGGTTCCTTAAAATCAATGGTCCCCCAAAAAAAAGGGTGGTCCCTAAAATAATGTTCTTATTTTGGGGACCCTTGTTTATTTGGGGGGACCATTGATTTTTAAGGCACCCATCCTATAATGATAAGGGCTATCCTAAAGTCATACGAGTTTACCAATTTGCCCCTTACCCTATTTAACATTATCCCTAATTAATATAATCCCACCGCCGATTACCACCACCACCTCCTCCCACCGCCCACCACCACCTCCTCCTCCGATTATTGAGTGGGAAAGATCCACAGGTATTTTTAACCAAACCCATTAGTTTTAATTTTATTTTTATTCGTTTAATTGAATAGAAATCATCAAAATAGGGTTCGAATGTAAGTAACAGTGCTGAGTTCGGTTAGGAGTCGTAACACAAAAATCCTGGTTTGTTAACCGAACTTCGTGGAAGGAAGAACACGAAGAACAGTTCGGTTGAATAGGAATTAACACTATGTAACCGAACTTGTAGTTCGGTTGTTTTGCATATTTTTCGAAAACCATCTTCTAACCGAACTCTTACCATTTTACAAAATAAAAATAATTTCCCTTGCAACCGAACTCTCCTAATTTAGTCACTATTTTGAGTTCTCAGTTAACCGAACTTTGTCAAATTTTATGTTAGTTCGCATAATGTTTTAAAACTATATCGTAACCGAACTCAATACATTACAAAGAAAAAAAAACAATGTAACCGAACTACTCTTATTTTCCCACTATGTTGAATTCTCATTTAACCGAACTCTATGAATTATGTTCGGTTGGTTCGCAATTTTTTGTTTAGCCAACTACTAACCGAACTCATTGCTAATTGCATACATGTTGAGTTCGGTTTGTTCACAAGAAAAAGGACAAACTGAACTCTTCCCTAATTTCATATAATTTTGAGTTCGGTTGTTTAGAAAAATAGTTGTACCAACCGAATATAACTCTAGAACTATTCATTTTTTTGGGTTTGATAAGTTCGGTTTGTTATGCTCTTGGGATCAAGTTTGCGAAATAACCGAACCTATTAAACTTAGTCTACTCTTATATTTTGTACAGTTCGGTTAGATAGTGGGTTTACATGAAGTGTGCGAACAAACCGAACTTTGTACGCTAAGTTAAATCTTAGTTTTACGTCAAGTTCGGTTGGTTAATAGTTGCGAAGCAACCGAACTTTGCACTAAGTAAAATCTTATTTTACCTAAAGTTCGGTTAGTTCATTGGTTGCGAAACAACCGAACATTACTCTGGAATCCATCAAACTTCCATTAATACAGAGTTCGGTTACCTGCGTGTTTGGCTAAAGAAACCGAACTACACTTCCAGATGAGTTCGGTTAGCTGTTCTTCACATATTGTAACCGAACTACTTCAAAAATTGAAATGGGAAAGATCCGCAGGTATTTTTAACATTAACAAATACTCTAGGAGATGATGGAGATGAAGAATCTGATGAGCTTTCATCACTTGAGTTACCAAATTTAGTGAATTGGATATTTTTTTTATTTTCCATGGTTTTCCACTTCTTCTTATCTAACTTTACTCCTCTACAAAATTCAATTTCTTTTTTAATAACTCATCTTTTAATCTAATCTCACTAATCAGTTTTTTCTTAATCATTTCAATAATGATTTCACTAATCAAAACCAAAAGATAATTAAAAGGGTAGTTTAGGTAATACAAAAAATATTAGTTAAGGGCACCTCTACCCAAAATGAGACAATGGCCCCCCCAAAAAAGAATGGTCCCCAAAATAACGTTCCTGTGCAAATAGGGCCGCAATTAGGATTGGCGAGCCAGCGAGAGACTAATAGAGGGCGAGAGCACTACCTCGATGGGTGACCATTTGGGAAGTCCTTGTTTACATTTGTTTGGTTGAAAACCAGCCATCCTCTTAGGAAAGGGCGGAAGCAGTATCCAGATGGGTGACTGCTTGGGAAGTCCTCCCAACTTGTTTGGGACTAAAGGCTTAGAGGAAGATGGATGTGAAAAGAAAGTAAGATACCCTGTAACTAGCCAGCCTTTCAATGGTCTTAGTCCCATGTCTTTGCTATGTCCTAGAGTGTTTAGTAGCCAGATTTTTTGATATCAGTGTGGAATAAAAATGACCCCTAACTTTAAAATGGCATTCCTAGCTAACTGTCTCAGTGTCAGCTTATTGAGTTCATCCTTGTTAGCCTTGGTCCCAGATCCAGCTTTAAAACTGCAGAAAACAGTCAATCATTTTCTTACAAAAAAACCATGTTCAAGTCTGACTGAGTGCAAGAGCTTGGATAATCACATCAGTCCTAAAACCTGGCATGATGAATTAAGCTGTAGTTACGTCCATATGGGCAAGTTGATCAGTTGGATTCAGTATGATAACCTGTATGATGAGTGGCTTGAATAGGTACATGTTATTATGTTTTGTAAATGCGATTTTTTTACATTGATAGGTAGAGGTTTGATTTAAAAGGTTTGAATTAGAAAAATAAATGAAACGATGTGAAGATAGAACAATTCGTTTTTTTAAGAGTTATTTTGTAAAAAGGTCGTATATTTAGAGGCTAATTAGGGCCTGGGTCGTGAAACATGCAGTTGATGCATTAGGGTCGTAGACTAACTAGAGACCGTTAGCAGGCCGTTAGTTGACTTTTCAAATCCACCTAAGGTATTGACTGTTAGTTGACTTTTGTTGACTGCTTAAGTTATCATGAAAACCTATAATTCTTTAGTCCTTTTCCGTCTTGTTCCATTTGTGACTCTGAAATATTTCTTCGCCTCGTAAAATCTTAGTTGTAAAATTGTGTCATTAAGGATGTATGTCTTTATGATGAGAAGTAAATGGGAAAAAGAATAATGATCATTTTTAGAGAGGGAGTAATAACTAATAAGTTACCGATTAAATAAAAAGAGGGAGTAACCGAGTAAGTATGAACGGAGGTAATACATGAAGGAATAATATATAGATCATCATGTGAGACCTTGATGCCAAACTGATTTGTTTTCTTATCTATAATTGATGGACCGAAATTACTTAGAGATGACTGTGATGTAAAACTGTATATATCATGATCATAGACGAATAAAACTTGATTCAACTAAGAGTATCTAAGCTTTCAATCATCGCTTGTTCCAAAATATTTGGTTTCCTAAGTTTATTTATTCGATCTCAACCGGCGAAAAGCAAGCAAGACCAGGCTCATGTACGCCCGGAGAAATGGATTGAACGATTCAGCTGGGATAAAAGGTCAAAACTCGACTTTATAAGGGTAGTTCTGTCAAAAAATCAGACGGTCAAACAGGTCTTGGGTGAGCCTACGACCCTTTCGTATCAACCACATGTTCTAGGACCCAGACCCTGATTAGGCCATAAAGTTCCGACCCTTTTACAAAATATCTCTTTTTTTAAGTTTGTAGGTGCACGTATTTATCTCCCTCACCACGTGTACTAGCACGCCCACGTGGAGGCCACGTCTTAAAGGTGGATGACACATAAGGGTACCCGAGGGATCTAGATGGCGTGCCATCTGTCGAGTTCAACCGTCGAAGATGGAGGAGCATCCAAGGAAGGTGTCCCCGCATAACGCCAAAGAACTACTCTGCTGCACTTTATCTCAGCACGAGGCGAGATATGATCAACGGTTAGGGAAAGTCCAACTGACACAGATGTGACAAGGGAAGACTGACACCGCCTGGCGCGAAGAGCACGTGTCAGTTGACCGATGACAAGAACGAGGATGGGCCAGCGTAATGGGCGTAGGAACCATAGAAGGCGCGGAATGATAAAGAGGTCCGCGGACTATGCACAGAACACAAGAAGATAAGACTACAACAGCTCTTTTCCTGTGGTCCCCCTTGGACAAGCTATATATATATATCCCCTCCTAATACGAGTGGGGGTAGAGGATTCGGGGGGAGAACTAGAGGATAATAGAGAGAAATTAGTGAGAAGTAAGTATGAGCATCAACCTTCATGTATCACCCAAAGTATTTCGACTGTTCTTGTAATCATTTACCACATAGTGAATACCCCCCAGACCTGTGGATGTAGGCCTTAGAGCTGAACCACATAAATCTCTGTCTCTTTTACATTTCGTATTTATCTATATGCGTATGTATGTCTTAGATCTATCTTTACGGATGTTGGGGAGATCATGACAAACCCGCGGGGTTTGGAATCAATGAATCAACATCTGTCCATGCATCTCTTACCATATTCATACTTTAATGCATGCATTCAGTACATGCGAAGATTGGTTGTGAACACGTCGATGCATACGTGATTTTCGTATTCACAATTTGGCGCTAGAAACAGGGACTCTTGTCCCGGTAAAAAGATTTATCTTTTCCTGTGATTTTATAGCCTCTCCATCAGAAATTTTACTTAGAACATAGACAGATCTGTGTTTAAACTCATTTTTCGCACACATCTATATTCTTTGTATTTTCTACTGACAGATCTGGGCCTTTTACGACTTTTAACTAGCAGATATGCGTTTTGGGCTATTTTTCGCACATATTTATGACCAATGTATTTTCTACCAACAGATCTGGGCGTTTTATAACCTCTAACCGACGGATCTATATTTTAACTAATAGTTCATACATATTTTCTACCAATAAATCCGATTTTTATAACAACCCATGGACCTTATCCTAATTAATTCCGCACATCCACCTGTGTTTTTCATATTATTTGCAAAACCAGTAGTTTGAATACACTCTTTACCACTAGAAATCAAGCTTATGGATGCCGTGAACTAACAACTAACCCGTGGACCTTTTTGTCTCGGTTTACCTCCATGCTCTCTCTGCAGAATATTACAATGGAAAAGAACAAAGATATAGGGAAGGCAAAGGTACCTTCAAAAGATGTGCCTAGGACTATGCCAATAGTAACAAGGAGCAAACAGACGGGCGAAAGACTCATTGCCGGGGACAAGACACAGAATGGAGCGGAAGGAACATTACTTTTAGAGGCGGGCATCATTGCAATGGAAGCACAGAAGGCTGCGGCGGCAAAAGCTGCTACACCTAGTGTAGTAGCTTCTCAAGCGGCCGTCTCCAAAGTGACAACTACAACCAGACCCACTGAGCCCCGAGAAGCAGCAGTAGGCTCAGTAATTCAGGCTCCTACTTACGGGATGCCACCGAACAATTAAAAAAATGCACAACTGCAAGCAGGATACCACGGAATGATCGAACCGGTTGTACAGCTGGTAGAAGAAGTCAATACCGCAGCCCCCAAGGGACAATCTCAATTACAGACAGGAACGCCAAATCAAGAATCAAGCCAGTCTGCGCAAATATTGGCGGAACTAGAAGAGCTAAAAAAGGAACCAGAAGACATACGCGGACGCAGTGGCCTTACTAGCCCAAGAGAACCAGCAATTGAAAGAAAAGATCCTCCAAAGCGCGGAGCTAGAAAATCAGTAGGGCGAGGCTAACCAGCAAAGGGGAATACCTCGAAGAGGTGCGCGTAACAGCAGGAGGTCTGACCCAGACTATCATCCGGAGACTTCAGACTAATACGATGAAGAGGAGGCCACGTTACCACAACCTACGAGGAGAACGCAGTCTTCCATTCAGAACGAGCACTATTCGGCAACGGAGAGTCTTCGTGCAGAGATGCTAGCAGAGATCAACCAAATCAAGACCAGGCAAGGAGGTGGAAGACTAGAAAAGGTTATGAAAGAGGCTAGCACTACCCCCATAGCGCGACAGTTGGCTACGGATACCATTCTGCAGAAGTGTCCGGTCCCATCCTTCGAGTATTATGACGGGTCCGCGGATCCCGCCGCCCATCTACGATATTACAACAGGGTAATGGCCAGATGGGACTACGATGAAGATATACTATGCAGATACTTCCCTTCAAGCCTAAAAGTATCCGCGCTATCCTGGTTTGATAACCTCAGGCCAGGGTCCATTGATTATTATGATCAACTCACCAAAAAATTCTTGGCCACCTACATGTATAACAAGGTTGTGAACACAGGAATGGACAAGCTCTTCTCGCTTGCAATCAAGTACAAGGAGTCCATTCGAGAATACACGGATAGGTGGCACAAGATATGTCAAACCATAGGACATGTGGATCCCGTGGTGAGTATTAACTGTTACAAATGGGGAATAGACAGGATGAGCCCATTATTTGTCGAAATCCATGGTATCATCCCCGCCACAGAGGGAGATTTGAGGATAATCATCGAAAAACATGCAAGGTTGGAAGAAATTCAACGGGAGAACCCGAGAGCGCAGGCTCCACGACCTCTACGGACCAATTCCGCGGAACAAGCAAGCGGATCAAGAGGACACCAAAGGGACCAAAAAGACGACCACAAAAGGAGTGGTAGAAGGTTCGAAGACCAAGTCTACACGAAGCTCAATACCAGCTACTCACACATCTTAAAGGAGATCAAGGACCGCGAAAAATTAGACTGGCCTTGGTCTAAGGGGAAGCAACCACCGGCCTCGGAGAAGTCCAAAGAATACTGTGATTTCCACTGCTTCAACGGGCACCCAACAGATAAGTGAAAAAATCTCAAGATAGTGATACAAAAGCTGATAGATGCAGGGGATCTCAAGAAATATATAGAAAATGCTAGAAAGTAAGACAGAGCCAAATGTAGCAAACAGGTCCAATTACCAGAAGGAAACCGCACAGTGAATACTATATCCTGCTCAGAAAGCAAAGAGCCAACCCTAACTGCACAGATAGGGAAAAGATTGAGGAAATAATTTGAAGACTATTGTGAGCTTTACAATTTAGATGGGAAAGAAGTGTAAGATCACGAAAAATGGATGGACGCACCCCTAACCTTCGAAATCGAGGACATTGAGGATGACATGGAAGACCACAACGATCCTTTGATCCTCACCTTGCCAATTGCAGGATGCAACATAAAGAAAATCCTCATCGATGGAGGGAGCTCCGTAAATGCCCTGTTTTACGATACCTTCAAACGTAGGAGCTTAATGACGAACAAATCTCGACCTCGCACCACACCATCCATGGGTTCAATGGTACGTCTACGAAGCCTCTCGGAGATATTGTTTTGCAGGTGGATGTAGGCCCCATGAAAGTTGACACTCGTTTCAGTGTGGTAGACGCGCCTTCACCCTACAATGCCATTATTGGACGGAGATGGGTCCACAAGCTTAAGGGAGTCGAAGCCACCTACCATCAATGCCTTAGGTTTCCTACCCCCTAGGAGTAATGGAGATCAAGGGTGATCAAGCTTCCACAAAGTAATGCCAGGCGATGCAAATGCAACTCAACAATGAAGAAGGAGAGAAAAGAAGAACCCATAGGGCTCGAAACAAAGCAATATCAAAGGACAAAGCCATCAATGAATACCTGGAAGAAATCTCAGGGAAAATCTTATCCAAGGAGCACTCCGTAGGAAACGCGGAAGCATCAACATCAACTGCTAACCAAGACGCTCGTGCGAACAAACAACCTGAATCTGCCAAATAGCAATTAAAGAAAGTTCCTCACCTTGGGGAACCAAAACCCACATTCACACCCTTGGAGGCGGTGAAGGAAGTTAACATCGGGACAGAGGAGAGCCCAAAGAAGATCAAAATAGGAACTCTAATGGATGAAGAACGCGAAGCCTCTCTGGTAAAACTGCTTAAGGAGTACGCGGACGTCTTCGCGTGGAAACTATGTGACATGCCCGGAATAGATCCGAAGATCGTACAACATGAGCTGCGCATTAAACCTGGCACACCACCAGTAAGACAAAATGTGCGAAAGGTGGCCACGGAGTATCGCAAAGCAGTGGAAACGGAGCTGCGAAAGCTGTTGGAGGCTGGTTTCATAAAAGAAGTCAAATATCCTACTTGGATCTCTAACATGGTGATTGTACCAAAGAAGAATGGCGGGGTCGGGACCGATCGACTTCACCAACTTGAACAAAGCATGCCCCAAGGACAGTTACCCACTACCCAGCATTGATCAACTAGTCGACGCAGTAGAAGGATCGGAAGAGCTATCATTCATGGACGGATATGCCGGGTACAATCAACTATTTTTAGAAGAAGAAGATCAGCAACATACGGCATTTTACACAACCCATGGCCTCTATTGCTACGTAAGAATTCCTTTCGGACTCCGGAACGCGGGAGAAACATACCAAAGGATGGTCGATGCTATTTTTAAGCCGTGGATTGGTGGAACCTTAGAGGTCTACGTTGATGATATGCTCGTAAAGAGCAGACTCAAGAAGAACCATCATCAAGACCTGAGGGACATCTTCGAAGCTATGAGAAAGCACAACATGAAGGTAAACCTGGAGAAGTGCACCTTCAGAGTAACATCCGGAAAATTCCTCGGATACCTGGTGACAAAAAGGGGGATTGAGGTAGATCCCGCAAGAATCCGAGCCATAGTAGACATGCCATCCCCAAAGAACTTGAAAGAAGTACAAAATCTCAACGGATCCATAGCAGCTTTGGGAAGATTCATCTCGAGATCCTCGGACAAATGCAAGCTCTTTTTCAACATACTAAAGAAGGGAACGAAGTTTGATTGGACTGCAGAATGCGAAGAAGCCTTCCTAGGCATAAAACAGTACCTAGCGGAGATCCCTATCCTTCAGAAACCGGATCCTGACGAAGTCTTAGCATTATACATCGCAGCAACAGATGATGCGGTAAGCGCAGTACTTGTCAGGACCCACACTAAGGAGGAACAACCAATCTACTATGTCAGCAAAATCCTGAACTCCGCGGAAAGAAACTACACAAGAATCGAACAACTAATTTTAGCCATTGTATGGTCTACCGTGAAGCTGAGGACGTACTTCTTGACGCATGACATACGTATCCCATGACGAGCACCATTAGAAGCCATCCTCAAAGGGGCAGGAAAGGTAGGACGCATAGAAAAATGGAGCACATACCTCGACCAATTCAACGTCCATTATGAGCTTCAACACTCTCAGAAATCCCAAGTGCTGGAGGAATTCCTAGCAGACCTACCTTTGGATAACGAAGAAGAAGTGCGCGTACAAGGATGGAGAGACGCGGTCACCCCAGATACTGAAAAGCAAAAGGAGCCAAATAATATTCTTGAACCAGTGAACCCAAGGCAATGGGAGGTCTTCGTAGACGGCTCCAAAAATAGAGAAGGTGCAGGGATAGGCATCGTTATCACCACACCCACAGGGGATAGGGTCGTGCACGCATTCAGATTGGAATTTGAAGGCCACACAAATAACATCGTAGAATACGAAGGAGTGGTCCACGCTCTCCGTTTGATAATCGAGATGGGGATACAAGAAGTACGGTTGACAAGTGACTCACAACTAATCATCCGACAGATAGGATACGAATACAACGTGTACGACGAGACACTAATGGCATACATGGATTTGGTGCAAACGTTGGTTTCCCAAATACCAAAAATCAAGTTTCGACATCTATGTAGGAAGGAGATCAGGCACGCAGATGCCTTGGCCTATATATCAGCCATGCTTAAGAACGAGGATGTCAAAGAAATCAAGGTAACAAGAGTGTACTAACCATCCATCAAGCTTCAAGATATGTGCGCGACTAGCCAACGAAAATCTACGAAGGAAGATATCTCTGACGAGGATATCGGAGAGCTCATATTCGACGACTTCCAAGACGATGACATCATGCAACAAGCAGATAAGGACGACGATTACAGTCGGGAAGAAGATTGGAGAGTCGAAATCCATTCTGTCCTCCAGGAAGGGAAACTACCCCAGGACACCAAACAGGCTAGGAAGCTACAATCCAAAGCAGGGATGTACGAACTGAGAGACGGAATCTTATACAGAAAATAATTCCTTGGGCTACTTCGTCGCTGCCTGTCCCGATCCGAGGGGCATGACATCCTGAAAGACATCCATAGAGGAGACGCGGGGAATCACAGCGGAATGAGATCACTTGCGGATAAGGCAAAGACGCAGGGCTACTACTGGCCAACCATGATCCGAGACGCGGCCAGAATGGCGCAAAGGTGTGAGGAATGTCAAAGATTCGGCAAGCGAATCCACGCCCCAGCCACAAAGTTGAACTCTGTGGACAGTCCGTGGCCCTTTGCAAAATGGGGCATCGACATAGTGGGCCCGCTTGTATCGGGAACCGGGAAAAGGAGATTCCTAATAGTGGCAACGGATTACTTCAGCAAATGGGTAGAAGCCAAGGCACTGGCAAGAATTCGTGATTCAGACGTCTTTACTTTTAGTTTTCAAAACATCATTTGCCGGTTTGGCATCCCCATGAGAAATAGTCTCAAACAATGGTAAACAAATTTGCAAGGAAAGAATATCGACTTGCTGTTCGACACCTTCAAAATTCGAAAAAACAAATCCACCCCTATATACCCGCAGAGCAATGGACAAGCTGAAGCTACAAACAAAACTTTGGCACTTATCCTCAAAAAACAGCTAGAAGAGTACAAGGGGCGATGGTGCGAGCAATTATATAACGTCACGTGGGCATACAGAACAACTCGAAGATCGGCTACTGGAGAATCTCCATTTTTACTCACGTACGGAGCGGAAGCAGTAATCCCCACGGAAATTCTACTACCAACAACAAAGACAGAAGCATGGGAGAAGAACCTCACCACGAACACGATGCTAGAGAAGCTTGACGATCTCGAAGAAAGGACAGAGGATGCATTGCAAAGAATGGAAAACTACCAGCGTAGGCTGGCCAGAGAATATAACAAAAAAGTAAGACTTAGGAATTTTGTAGAAGGGCAGTATGTGTTAATAACCATTCCCCAATACCAGCGAGAAACGAAATGGGGAAAATTAGCACCAACTTGTGGCGGACCCTACGTAATACACGACATCGCAGGAAATGGCTCCTACTATCTGCGTAATTTGAAAGGGGAAATACTCAGGCATCCGTGGAACGCCAAATATCTCAAGCCATACTACCCGTAATCTATCACCTTCGTATGCATTTCAGAAGAAGAAAATTGACTTACAAGTCCGCATGCTTCTATCTCTGATGGAGGAATAGCACGCCTCAACTTTTCAATCAATACAAACTTTCATCTTCAGGTGTCATAATTCTACTCATTACCCATACACGTTTCGATTTGCTCAATACCCATAACCAATACCATATGAGACACATGTATATACCCATACGCATTTCAATTTACTCAATCTACTAAATACTCATATACCACTCACATACACATATGTACATAAGGAGATCAACAAAAGAACAAAATATGAATGTACATTGAAAACCATTCCACATCTTAATAAAATGTCAACACTATTGTTACCCCGTGGACGTAGGCCTTTGGGCTGAACCACGTAAATCCTTGTGTAGTTACTATTATTAAAAACTTGCATTATACTTTAATAAGGGGAATGTCCCGCACAAAGCATGGACCATACCCACTGCAATATACCGGGAACAACCCGAACAAAGCATACATATGCAATCTCTCGGAACTCCCCCATAAGTGTCTATAAGTGTACGACCAGGGGGTGACTTCCCACGGAACGAGATATCCAAGCAATGTTATAAGCCGCGATACCCTTGAACTCCGGATAAACCCCCATCGTTCAGTAATCCTCTGGCCCAGGAATTAGCTGAATGGGGTGACAGGTCACAAGAAAATTCTGAGGATGCCAACCTACGGAATTGCATGAACACTACACTTTCTCAAATTCTATAAATCAAGATCCATGGATTGCAAAACCAATCCCGTGGATTACAAAACTAATTCCGTGGATTACAAAATCTACGGAACTACTTAATTACAAAATATACGGAATTAGTTAATATATTAACTTGATATATAAAACAAATATATGCGAATTCAACAAAATACGAGTTCAGATTTGGACGCTAAAGTTTGATCTATTACACAGCAGTTGATTACGAACCTAGAAAGAAAAGTAGCAAAAATGCCAAGAAGATTAAGCAACTGAGATCAATCCCCAACATACTAGATATGATATACTGAGAAGGAGCACCATCCGCTGGTTTCTCCTTTAACGACGAAGGAACACTACCACCAGATGAGGGGCCGGAGGAGCCTGAAGGGAGCGTGGGCACGGGACGTCGAGTATAACTCTTGCTTATTCCATGGGTCTTCTTGAGATCCAACTCAATCTCACCAAGAGTCCTGTTAATCTCCTCCGCCAACTGCTTACGAGCCACAATTCCTATAGCTACGCTCTTCATCTCAGCTTGATTAAGGGAAATGGAAAGATGCTCCGCTTTTTCAGTAGCTTGCTTCATCGCTTCCTCTTGAGACAAAGCCAGACCCCGATGGTAGCTGACCTGGCCTTCCAATTGAACTACCTTAGCCTGAGCTTCGGTAACCTTCTCATTCGCAGCCCGAAGCTGTCCTTGGAGCTCTGCGGATATTAGAAGAGGACAGTGAGTCACGACAAATATGACACAGCACACTCGATGACAAAGACATATACCTTCGCAATGGTTAACCGCGGAATCCCTTGCTTCTGCGGCATAATCATATTCATTTGACAACCTATCATAATCTACCTGCAGAAGATTATGAGCGTGCTGACTCGCGCTTAGGTCATCTTGAAGCATTGAGTTTGAATGATGATATCGGTTAACCTCATAATTCTTCGATTCCAACCCCTTGTTAAGACGGTACATAGTCACCTCTAAGATTTTCTCATACTCAACCTGTCGAGCCACATCATCTCGAGATGCGGATAACGCGCTACTAAGAGCGCCAGATTCTTCCCTAGCGTCATCTCTCTCCTTAGCAAGGCGTTGCATATAAGCCCGCACATCAGAGGGATGAGAAGAACGATCTTGCCATAGCTCCTCTTCCATATCATTAAGCTTAGTTTCTAAAGCGGAAATTTGGCCGCGGGCTTTCTCAAGGTTATCCCGAGTCCATAAAAGAGCCCCGTTGAATAAATGACGGTCATGGTTGTTTTGATTTTGCAGATCTACCAAGAAAAACTTTTTCTTACGCCATTCTTCGGCCATAGCATTATGGACATCCGCGCGGGCATTCCATTTCGCTGATTCGCTCTTGAGTTTTTCAACTAACTCAGCGATACGACCCTTTTGACGAACTCTCTCACCCCGAAGCCATATCAGCTCAGGGATTCCGCCCACTGAAGATGGTACAGCGGGAGGAGGGAAGAAGAAGATAACTCAGCACATATATGGGACATCTAATAGGCAAGAGAGAAGAGACACAGACCTGAAATAGATGAAGAATTTTTCTCAGCCATCTCCAGCTTGCCCATAACCGAAGCTAGCTCAGAACGCAGCCTCGCTTCTTCCGCGCCCTGGTGTTCCTTACGCTTAAGAAGGTCCTTCAGCTCTGCTATTTCCTCATCTTTAGCAGAGACCACGGCTTCAGCGGTCGAAATCATACCTTCACGATGGCGGAGTTTCGCTTCTAACTTAAAAGACTTAGCCTTGAAGATCCGGTAAAGATTATGGTTACAATACTCACTCCTCATCATCTACAAATCAAAAAGGGAAGTCAGTTCACATGACACATCTAAGTAAAATCAAGATTAGAAAAAACAGGACAAACCTCCAATAACCGCTGCTGAGGATAACCGTACTGGTACCCATCAGCGATGGCCATCATACCAGCAACGGTAGAGGGTGGATTCACCACAAGATCAATCCCGCTGGCAACAAGATTCTTGTCCCATTCTCCATCTACCACCTCCTCAGGGATTAACTCCATATGCTGACGAGTAAAGGAATCCGAACTCTTTTCTCCTTCAACTACATGGGCAGGATGCGGCACGACAAGCAAGTCCTTCTCTTTAAGCCAACCCAAAATAACATCATCGCCGTCTGCAATCAAGGATTGCGAGAAATCATCGGAGGGGGAATCTGCGGACTTCCCATCAAGTGAAGCACCAGCCTTGCCTTGCACCGAAGCCCCACCAGCAGCGGAGGAAGCGCCAACAAAACCCTCGAGATGAACCACCAAAACCGCAGAATCTGGTCCGAGTGTTGATCCACCCACGCAGCTACCTTTAAGGACATCCCAGTCATCACCAGGGGGAAGCAGATTGAAATCCGAGACAAGCCCCATAGCTGCGGCCATATCAAAAGATTGCTCCCCGGACAAAAACTTACCAAAAGAGA
This sequence comes from Papaver bracteatum, assembly GCA_023529315.1. Lineage (NCBI taxonomy): Eukaryota > Viridiplantae > Streptophyta > Magnoliopsida > Ranunculales > Papaveraceae > Papaver > Papaver bracteatum. Next base: position 215,568 of record JAJJWX010000992.1, on the reverse strand, counting down.
ACTCACCGTAATAACCCCCGTCCTTGTCGCTACTAACCTCAAGAGAAACTCCCTTGCCCTTATCTACGACAGTCCGTCGCATACCACCCTCCATATCCGCGGATCCACTCGACTTAGCTCCACCAGCGGTCTGATCACCAGCGGCCTCATCAACAACACCACCACAAGTTGCCTGATCACCATCACCTCCATCGACGCCCCCATCAGCGCCACCAACATTATTTCCTTCTTGAAAGGGTGGAGAAGTCTCAATCCGCTCTTCCTCATCGGAAACATCCTCATCAACATTCACTGGACTGTTCACATCCTCAAATTGCGTAGAATCTTCGGTGGGAGAATTTGACGATTGCTTGGGATTAATCTTTTTCTTCCTAAGCACCTAAGAGACATAATAATAAAGAGCCGTGGGTATCTCCTTTCCTTGGCATAATCAACAATTACTTAAGAAAAGGAAGGGGCGTATATACGAAGAAAACAAACACACCTTAGCAATATTAACATTCTGCGGAGGAAGGTTAGCGTCGGAGATATCCTCGTCATCCGCGTCATCAACATCACGACTGTAAGCAAAATACATACCTTCGAAATTCGTCTGCCAAGGGAAGTAATGGGCATAACGAGAAGGAGAGGCTTCGCGGTAGGAACTGTCAACAGTAGGATGCCAACCATGGGCTCCGGGGACCCAACCATAGGCCCACGGACCAACCACTTCGAGAACAGTGGAAGACCACTCATAGTCATGATCACGCTTGATTCTCTCATCAGCAGGAATTGGAAGACCTTCAGCACCAGGAATCCTCGCCTTCTTGGAATCACTTACTTCGCTAAAAAGGCGAATTTCCCCCTTAACAAGAGCAATATTCCGCAGATTCACAGACCACGGCTTACGTGTCTTCCTATTGACATAATCCCCGAAGGACTTGTTGAAATTTTCAGGAGTATACCACCCTTTCTCCTCTTCTAAGTTGGGGGTATAGCAGGTCATCATCGTTTTCCCTTTGCTACGAAGGTAGCACTCTTGGAGATGACGAAGATAATTTCCCGTCAACTGCTGCACCCCACGATTACGACTTTTCTTAGCAGTATCACGGCTAGACAAGACCCGATAGTATAAATCATCACCAGCTTTATACAAAGGCAACATCAAACCAGCTTCGAAAGCACCCACGGTCGTCAATAGATGAAAGGCATCGTACTGATAATTAGTGACCATCTCATAGGTTATATCTTTATCAAGGGAATGAAAGCGTACTTGGAAGTGCTGAAGACCATGCTTCACTTTGAAGTCTTCAAGATCGATGTGTCTGAAAGTAAACTTCTTGTTACCCAAAGGTAAAGGACGAAAAGTAACCGCAGAATCATCCTCGTAAGCGTCTCCCGTAGCATCTTCCGCAGAGCCCGCTACCTTATTTTTAGGAGGACCTACATCTCCCAAAGATTATGTCTCCCCATACTTCCTCTTCGGAGGCTGAGTCTTAGATAACTTTCCCAAGCTAGGCGCAGATGAAGGCGGAGGAAGATTAGTCCGAGGAGGAGGCATGGCACGGAGAGGCTGCACATCTAAAAGTTCAGTATGCGTATTCTGTTGTTTGCTAGGAGACTCATCTCTAGGACGATTCGCGGAGCGTCTAGACCCCTGCGGCGGATCACCTCTTTTGAACTAAGGCCTCTGACCAGAGGACGAGGACGTTCGTCTATCCCGAGGATTAACCTGATTAGGAGGAGGCGAAGTTCCACCCCTAATATTGGCATCTCTCCAAGGAGATCTATCAGGACTCGGCGGAGGAGTTTGATAGGGAAACCGCGGATGATCGGATATATCTGCGGACACAAACACGAATAGAAGAGAAAGTCAGGGTCAAGGAAGATCGAAAAACAAGAAAATCTCAAGAACATCAGCGAACGTGAAGAAAACCCTAGGTTTCATCCACGACCACTTAAGCTCTCAAACAATTACTCAAACTCAAAATAAGGAAAAGAGAATCAAAACCTAGCCGGTAAAACACACGGCTCAGCAGCAGAAACTTTCAAATTCCATGATAAGCATGGGATTAAAACCCATCATGATTCATCACCAAAAAATCAAGAACTCAACAGGGGCAAAAATGACGAATAATCTAGAAGAAAAATCCTACCTGAACTTCAGTGAGTAAACGCAACAGCAGCAGCGATGGCAATAACAGCAGTAAACAGCAACAGTAGCAGCGGTAATGGCTGCAGAAGAAGTTAAGAAGATAGAGAAGAAAGTGGGGCAGAGAATAAACAGGGAATGTGAATTTAATTCACATTCCCTCGTCCTCTTCTCTTTTATAGGACCAAAAGAAGCCGCCCGTTATCCAAGGGGCAGTTATGGCCGGACATGGGAAACGTGAACAATTAATGCCGATAACTCCTTTTTAGGAGAAGTTATGAGGGGAGAGATAAAAATGTACCACACGATTCTTCTTCCAACTATGGATGGCACCCAGTCACAAGAAGAGGGGAAAATTGTAGGTGCACGTATTTATCTCCCTCACCACGTGTACTAGCACGCCCACGTGGAGGCCACATCTTAAAGGTAGATGACACATAAGGGTACCCGAGGGATCTAGATGGCGTGCCATCTGTCGAGTTCAACCTTCGAAGATGGAGGAGCATCCAAGGAAGTTGTCCCCGCATAATGCCAAAGAACTACTCTGCTGCACTTTATCTCATCACGAGGCGAGATATGATCAATGGCTAGGGAAAGTCCACCTGACACAGACGTGACAAAGGAAGACTGACACCGCCTGACGCGAAGAGCACGTGTCAGTTGACCGATGACAAGAACGAGGATGGGCCATCGTAATGGGCATAGGAACCATAGAAGGCGCGGAATGATAAAGAGGTCCGCGGACTATGCACAGAACACAAGAAGATAAGACTACAACAGCTCTTTTCCTGTGGTCCCCCTTGGACAAGCTATATATATATCCCCTCCTAATACGAGTGGGGGGTAGAGGATTCTGGGGGAGAACTAGAGGATAAGAGAGAGAAATTAGTGATAAGTAAGTATGAGCATCAACCTTCGGGTTCCATGTATCACCCAAAGTCTTTCGACTGTTATTGTAATCATTTACCACATAGTGAATACCCCCAGACCTGTGGATGTAGGCCTTAGAGATGAACCACATAAATCCCTGTCTCTTTTACATATCGTATTTATCTATCCTTATATGCGTATGTATGTCTTAGATCTATCTTTAGATGTTGGGGAGATCATGACAAACCCACGGGGTTTGGAATCAATGAATCAACATCTGTCCATGCATCTCTTACCATATTCATACTTTAATGCATGCATTCAGTACATGCGAAGATTGGTTGTGAACACGTCGATGCATACGTGATTTTCGTGTTCACAAAGTTGTCGGTATGTATGTTTAGGTCAGCATTATCTCTTCCCAGATGGCAACTCATGTCTTTTCTTATTTACAGATAGAAGTACCCGATGGCTGGAATTCCATGGACCTCTACTACCAGAAGAGGAATCGTATGTTGGGAGGATTTTGATCTATATAAAAGAAGCTGACAGTGGAAAAATGCTAATTTGAAAAACTGCAATGTAACCTTGTGAATATCACTAATTGCATATATCTTGATCTCTGAAAAATGCATTTACTACCACTTATTTGTTTTTGGATCTGAATTTGACTTAGAAGTATGACATGGCCGAGTCAGATATCTATTTTTTCATTTTCTGATATCTGACCGGAGAGATCTAATTCCTCCCATACTTGTGACTTATTTGTACTCGAGCCAAATACAACAATTGTCACATGCCGGGGTGACTCAGCTGACTCGACCTGACTCGGCTGACATACCTTCACCACTAGTTGGAACACCAACACCACATTATACGTATTTCCCTAATTAGAACTACCATATTTAGTTTTCTTAGTTTCTCGGTTTAGATAGTTATTAAACTCTAGTTTTTTTCTTGTTTACCAAGGATTTGAAGCTATAAATAGCATGACCGCAAGTTATTTAGATATGAATTATTAAAACAAACCCTATTTCTTAATATGTTTCTCTTAATCTTCCAACCAGAGGATCCTGGTTTCTTAAGTATTTGGTATGATTTCCATTGTGTTTTGGTGTTGGACCATAACACCTGGATCAGAGCAGGTTTAGATCATACCTAAATTTCACCATTTTGTTTAATGATGCTGCGCCTTGAGGATAGCACTAATCGGAAGTTGGATCTAGCTGAGCATACAGAAGATCTTCCAAACACTTTGACCACAGAACTCACAAATTCTTTATGTAATGTGTTTCGTGAATTTCTTCCTCAACTTATTGCCCATGTTACTGGTCTTCAGCCATTCGATCAGCGTATTTCTCACCCTAATAATGCTGATGAAACTCTTGAAACCAATATTCGTGATGGATGGAGCAATTAGTTTGTAGTTTCCTACTTTTGATGGAGATGACCCTGATGGTTGGATATTTCAGGCTGACCAATACTTTGCTTTGCATACTACTGCTAATCCCATGAATATTGCAATATCTACTGCACATCTTAAAAGTGGTGCCTATGTTTGGTATCGTTGGTTAAAGACCACGACTACAACAGTTACTACATGGGAAGAATTTTGTTTCCTAGTTCGTGCTCGTTTTTCTACCGAGAGATTTGTTAATGCCAGGATGGCATCAAGTACCATTAAACAGAAAGATGCTGCGTTTGGGGATTGTCTCAGTTCAAATAGAGCAATCTACACTTTCTGCGCTATCAACACAACGGATATTAGCCGAGGAAGAAGAATATGAGGAGGCAAATACCAGTCCTTCAAACCCCATCAATTCACATCAGCCATGTACAGGTGAACACCCTAAGATCCTTTCCACTCCTGTAATAACTAAAGAGGATGACAGTACAGTTGGTAAAATATTGTCTACAAATTCATCACAAGAAACCAAAACTAATTCTCAAAAGGAAGAAGTAAATCAACAGGCCGACGTGTATCCATATATTTCGCTAAAGTTTAATGCATCAGTTGATGGGGAATTTATAAAATTTACTTCACAAACAGATGAAGAGAATCTTGTTTCTAACGAAGAAGAAAATCAAGTCGACAAGGTTACGGATAATTCAGAGCTTAATGGTAAGTATCCAGTTCTTGATACACCTAATGATTTAGTAGATCATGATATAAATGTATCTTGTTTGTCTACTGGTCATAATCATCAAGTTGTTAGTCAATTAAATACACCAATGATTTTCGGTATAACCAGCAACAAGGCAGAACTTGTTGAGTTATTATATGAGAATTCTTTTGTGTTTATACTTCTGTAGATGTGTTTGTATGTCGATCTCGAGAAGACTTCACTACAGAAAAATATTCTGGTAAAATCCGCGGAAGAATTTTTCCGAACACCGGAAGAGATAGAAGATATGGAAAGTCATATTTTGCCTCATATACGTTGGAAGAGTTAGGATTTTTTCCTGACGTGCATAGTAGTACGAATATAGGAAAATCGAGTATAAGGGTTTTGGAGTCTAAATTATTTCCAAGGGCTGGTATTGAACTTATGCAAATCTTTTCTTTTCACACATCAAGTGATTCTCTGAAACAAATTGATTTTATGGTTGCTGGAAAGTTGATTTTTATCTTGACACTGATGTTGACACCCCAATTTCGCACCTTATACTGGAAAAATATCAGTCTTACACATTCAAAGCCGAGTACAAGAGAAATTATTTGTGAAACAATTAAGGATTTCCATGTCCTTTAAATCAACCCACAAACTAGGGGTGGGACTTGGGTTGGGTCAACCCACCCAATCCATGCCCAACCCGAACGTTGGGCGGACATGTGCAACGTATTTCAAAACTTTGGGCAAGCTTGGGCATAAATTTTATGAACCCGAGTTAAATTTGGGCAACCATGGGAACAAATATTTCTAACCCAAACAACCCGCCCAACCCGAAGAACTATATATAAGATATTTTTTATAATTAGTATTATCATCTATTTAGAGAAATTTTAGATATTATCTTCAAATCTATTAATGAAAATATAAATTATACCTATATAATTAATCGTTCGATATGAAAAGAATTTATATTATTGTAAATAATCTTCAGTTATTTGGAAATTTAAAATAAATATAGGAATTAAATCTTATTATTATTAAATTTATTATTATCCCATTAACAAACTTGTATGTGTAGTAGAACTTGGGCCAACCCGAGGAACATAACTTGGGCGGACTTAGGCAACACCTCAATAAGTTCCACGGGTTCGATGGGCAATTTGGGCAAAGAATTCCTAGCTCGGGTCTGCCTCGCGGCCAAGCCTTCTAACCTGCGCAACCAACCCAAGTCCCACCCTTACCACAAACACTACTCCTACTCGTTTTACTACTCATTCAGACCCAAGACTTTCTTGCCATCACGTTGAAGAGAACGAAAATGGAAAGTCAATGGTGAAAGAACAGAGTCATTCGGAGTTCGTATGAAGAGGTTATGAACAAAACAAGAACTTAGAAGGCGTTAAGGGGCGACCATTTTTCATACTCCCCTTATCAACACCAAGACATTAATTAGTGACTGATTTTTTCAAGTGGGATCCCTTGTGTTTGTCAAAGGACAATCACAGTCAAGGAAGAAGAAAAAAAATTGTTTTTTTTTTCAAAAAAAAGGACGTGGGACCCACATATTTTTTATTATGAAAAGAGGAAAAATTCTCTTTTGCTCACGTGAAGAAAAGAAAAAAAGAAGAAGAAAGAAAAAAAGGACATGAAGAAATGCCCGACAAAGCTGCATGTGAAGAAAAAAATTCTATTATGCATGCTAAATACTTCTTCTCACGCGTTCTAAGTTTCCATGTATTGTGTAATTTAATCAAAGAGAAATCAAAATTCTTTCTGACATAATAGTTATTATCGTCTTATGCATGTATAGTTCATTTGAAGAAAAACCAAAAAAATAAAATAGAAATATTAAATCGAGTATTTTCTTTAAGTTTTTAAAAAATTAGCATTAAATTGCTAGTACTTTAACTATTTTCTTCATACTTAACCAAAAAAAGAAGAAGGAAGAGTATAAGAATCTTTGAAGCAAATACCCTATCTAAGGTATATTAAATTCCTATCTCTTCGGTAAGTTATGTAGTCATACGAGAACATAATGGTTTTCCATTTCGTAGTAACACTGTGACTACTCTTTGTATTACATAAAATTGTGTTTTTATTATTAATTTCCTAAGTGGGATAAATCAAAGTGTGGGTATAAGCGGAATTTCCTCCTACATTAGACCCATTGTCAAGAAAATAATAATAAGGTTTGCTTCACTGTTCACCATTACGCATCACTATTCATCCCTATTCGGTATCAAAATCTTGCACATATAAGTATTCGTAAAAATTTTTTTTTTTATAAACATTTCCCCTTTTAATCATCTAATAGAGGCCAATCTTACGATTGGGCGGTTGATGGGTGCCTAACACCTTCCCATCCCGTACTAGAATCTCCTTACCTAGACTCTCTGATTGCAGACCATAAACATGCAAAGTCATAACTAGATTTTGTTTTCCCCAAAGAATTCAAACTATTTAAAGGGTCCTGACTCCCCTTAGTCAGGTGGCGACTCCAATCTACCTCTCTTTTTCTCTTTGCAGAGTTGGCACTCTTACTAACGAACTAGTAAGAATTTATCCCTGTCAGACCTTGTGGGATAAACATACACGAACAGATGAGAACATGGACCTCGCCCCATAACAAGCATTAGGGACAAAGAATATACCGGCACTCGACCCGTGCATAGGCCTCGATTTCTACAGTGGCGACTCTGCTAGGGAATAAGTAAGAGATTCGACTTGAAAAATGATTAAAAGGGAAATGTTTTTTCACTAATATTTATTTGAGAAAGGTTTATATTTCAAGGTACCAACGTTGGTTGTGAACCATTGAAGCTTATGGCTCCTACAACTAGAAGTGTTACCAGAAAAGATGCCACCGCAGCTGTTAAAGTGTATTTATGCGAAGGAATCAAGTCCTCAAGAACGAAGAGGTCTTTTAACAAGGATGACGTTCCAAAACAAATTCATGGTGACACAAGCTTTCCTGAACATGAAAAGCATGTTATCAACTTAAAATAAGTTACAAATGAATTCCTCAACCGGAAAAGGAGTTTCAAGTATCACATCAACTCCGCCATAAAGAAAGTAATGTCTTATAAGGAAAAGTTAAACAGATCTGAGAAAGCTCTATCCAATCTAGAAGCTCAACTCAATGATTTTTTAAGTCTCTCTAACAATGAAGAGGATTTTCCCGACAAGCATAGCAAAGAAGAAGAAATGCAAGAAATAGAAATCTCCAGGTTGCAAGAAGTCACAATGACACCTGATCGAATACAAGAAGGCATTACACAAGTATGCATGGACTCTACGAGTGATGAACAACAACCTTCTGAGGCGGATGATTTCCCGATCTACAATGGCATGAAATCACCAATTCTTCACCTTAACTCATATCTCTCATATATGGAGAAATAGGAGATGAACGAAGAAAGCTATCCAAAGCACTACTTCGGCGAAAGCTTAACTGGGAGTGCGTCAGTATGGTATTCAACCAATGATCGCGTTCTGCAAGCAGGGTGTCTAGAAACGATCAATGCTTTCATCGAGTATTTTTGAAAGATTCAACCAGAGATGATCAATCAAAACCTGGAGCAGTACCTCGAAGAACAAAGAGAGAGATTCTGGAGGACCAATGCCAAAAAGAATGAGAAATCATCTGATAGAAGCATGTACATGATAATTCCCAATGAAGCAACATAGGATGCCGAAACTTCTTCTGACACCAAAATAAAATAAAAAACGACCAGCAGCCTGCCATTCTCAGGCGTACCAGAACATAGTTACACGCTGTTCAACAAACACGTGTGACCATGCAACTTCGACGAAGGAGACCTCGTGCTCAAGGAAATTCGTCCAATCAAGCATACTTACCCAAGGGGCAAGTTCAAGCCAAAGTGGGAAGGCCCTTTCATCGTCAAAAAGATTTTTCAGGGAATGGCAGTACAATTGATGGACCTAGATGGAGAAGAACATCCAAGGCCCACAAATGCTGATCAACTAAAGAGGTACTATGCCTAATCAAAGGCAACATCCCGGCATAACTAATCCATGCATCTCCTCAAATATCAACTGGTTTGTCAGCACTTATGATTTTATCATTGTTTTCCATCAGTTTGCTTTAAAAAAAAAACAGATTTCTAAAGTTTGTTTAAAAAAAAAATTAAAACAGATTTCTAAAGCTTTTTTTTCAAAAAAAATAAAAACGGGGAGTTTGTCGATGATGAAAAGCTTAGGATTGGATATGGTGTTATGAGCAACCAGATAGGCAGTTGATCTAAACTCTCCAAATCAAGAATTTCAGTATTTTGTGCAGTTATTAAATCTTGTAAATATTTTTTTTTCTAAATAAAATAAATAAATGTTGATGATGAAAGCCTGAGGATGATATTGTGCTACACACGTACCAAATAGGCAACCGAGGAAAAAGATTTTGGGAATTATTTCGAGTCTAATCATGTTCTAATCATGCTTTAGCTTTTGTGAACGACGAGTTATCTGAGTTAAGGTCTCCCCACCGGAGTCAGTAATCTGCAGAGTCAGTGCAAATCAAACCAAGGACAAGAGCACCACTAGAAAGAAAATATTTCATTAACAAATGAAGGAATTAAAAGATCTTCGTCTACAACAATAAAAAGCATGAACGCTTCCTCATCTGAAGGATACATGATCATATTGAGAAAAAAAAAACAACAACAACAAGAAACAAAAATAGAAAAGAAAAAGAAGAACAACAACAACAAACAAAAAATGATCTGACGGCAAACCGAAGAAGAAGAAATGAAAAGAAAATAAGGAAAGGGGATGATTTTATCTGAGTCTAAACCGAGATCCAATTTCTTCACCATTTCCCATTGATCGAAACCAATGTGTGATAGTGGTAAAAGTGCCCATGTGACACAATTGATCCAGACACCTTCATCCCAGGCAGATCGCCCATACTTGTCAAAATACATCTAAATCTAAATCTGACTTCAACTTTGAAATCTAGATTTATATTCGTACGTATTTTGAAGATGCATATGGAACGATCTTGTATCTTTCCCAAAATCACCAGATCTTCATCTCCGAGCCGAACATTAATATGGATCTCAAGATGTATTATCATCAAGCACAAAAAAAGAAGATTCATACAGATCTATATTGAGATTCCACCAAAATATCACTTCAGTTAACACTACTTCAGAGAGTAATTTATCTATCCGATCAAACCCTATCTTGCACATTCCACCAGTAAATGATTACTACGACAATAAACCAAACAAGAAGAAAGTAGAAAAACATGAAGGTCGTGATTAAGAGAAGAAAGATCGAACTCCGGATCCGTCACATACAAGAAGGATCAGATGAAAATATGAAAGAAAGAGGCGGATTTGCAGAGAAGAAGAAGAAGAAGCTGGTGGTGGAAAAAAAAAGAAGACGAAGTATATAAAGCAGAAGATTAGGGCTCCATCAAACTACTTTTCGGGCAAACCGAAATGAAGTCTATGACCCAGCGGGTTTCTCCAACCCATTAGGGTCATTGACCCGATCCGCTAGCTCCTTTTCACTGTACCAAAAATAAAAGGAAAAAAAAAGGAAAAAAAATACAGTCTACCTCGTAAAGAAGTCGAAGCGTGGAAAATTCTTCAGAAAGAGTATAAATACGTGCCTGCCTCCCCAGGGATTCTCTATTGACTTCATCATGTCTTAACATGATCCAGTACATCTCATTCACCAACGACTTCAATTTCCGCTCACGGCTATCCACCAAACGGAGCAAGTATTCTTGAAGAAGTCTGGAAGCCTAAAACGAGAAATGAGTTTATAAAAAAGTATTAAGTCATTAAAGAAAAGAAAAGAAAAAGGGAAGAGTAGCAGCGGTTTACCTCAGGAATATCTTCTGGGAGAGGTAAACCAAAAATGTTTTTCACGATCAATAGGGCCACCTTCAATTAGAACCATATTTGAAGTCCCCAAGATAGGTATTTGAAGGTCCCATGTTGGAAGAAGATGACTGGAACTCATTAGTGGAACTTGTTGAGAAGGAGCATTGCTAGAAGATCCCATCAATAATGGATGAGGGGCAAAAACCTAGATCACCCACTACAAGATTCTCTCGGCAAGCTTGGATAGAAAGAGGTGGACCTAAAGAAGTTGATCTCCAATATGAATCCAAATTCATTCCACGATCGACTGAATCTTCGTAAGAACTTTTTGATTGGCATGAAATCTTATCCATATCACTAAACGATGCATAAGGAAAACATGTATCGTGAGGAGGAGGAAAAAGGGGTATAACATCTGGTTGACTAATTTGTCGCCGAATCAAATGACTCTTCCAAGGGTCCCAAAAAATCTGCGATCGAAATGGAGGTATACATATATAATAATAAAAAAAAAAAGAATAAAAAAAAAGTGTTTCTTACAGATTCAACCGTCGCTTCCTCCAAACAAAGGAGTGTATATGCAGTCGAGTAAATTCGAAGTGCACCTTTCCATCTAGCCATTCGAGGAAATGTTTGACTATTGGAGAAGCTTGTATCAAAAGGAGGATGACTGATGGGAAAATACTCATAACACCAATACTGTTACAAAAAAGGTATGGGTGTTAAATAAAAAAAAATGGTCTAAGATCGGTCAACCTGAAGCAAGGAGAAATGGACTCACATTCAAGACGGGCCAGAATCCACTTAAGGCTTTTGTTTCAAGGCGTGTCGCTCGGGTTAGATAGATGTAAAGTCGCACCATCGCACAACTTCCCCAATCATAAAAGCTTACCACATCAAGGTCAGAAAATGCTGCCAAGTAGCCGGATTTGATATAGCCACTAGAAGAGCTAAGAAAGGTATGACCCGCAACAAAAATCAGGAAAGCTCTGATAACTTCAATAACTTTAGCATCATCTTTTGAAGCATCTGCAGCGAGATCCAACTCAGAGACCGATAAATTCACCTTCAAGTCAGATAAGCTGACGTACCAATTCTTAGGTAAGATATATCCACAGTGAGGTCCCAAAATATTTCGGACATTCTCCTCAGTCATGTTTACACCCAACGGGACATGAGTTCCTACTCCTACACGGATGACAGTAATCATATAGAAATCCAGAGGAGTGATGGTTAACTTACAATGAGGCAGGTGAAATGAATTAGTATCACCCCACCATCGCTCTGCCACGATTAAAGAATTCTCACCATCATGGAACGGTTCCAAAGCTTAGATAAAGTCATACCAACCGATCCGTTGTACAAGCTCACGTTTCCTTTGCATCGTCTCAACACCAGCTACCATGCTACTATGCCAGTGGTTCCTCCACGAAAACGCGCCCAAGCGTAATTCTGTGAAATAATAAAAGAGAAAAATTCGATCAACAAAGAAGCTTACAGGGTCCTCCCGGATTTTTGCAGAAACGTGATTACCCACGTCATGTGAAACCCCAACTTTTTGTTTTTTACGTGCCGACGACAAAGGAGGACAAGCAGAGGAAATGTTGTAAGGATGCCCAGATGTCACCTTGAAAGGAAAACAATAAAAACAAATGGAAGAAGAATTCCCTGGATAAAGAATAATCTTTTCCCCCTATCTTATAAAAAGGGGTAATTACTTTAATCGCATGTATCCACGGCCTTCCCAGTAGCATATTGTAAGGAGACTCCATATCCACCACACATAATGTCACTTGTGTTTCAATTTCTCTTAGTAATATTCGCACCACTATTTCTCCTTTAGGTTTTGTTGTAGATACGCCAAAGCCGTGGATATGATATGTTGAACAAGTCATATCTTCATCTTTGTATCCCATTCCTTTGAATGCATGGTAGAACATTATATCAACCAAACTTCCCGTATCTACTAAAGTTATGTTCATCGCCCATTCTTCTATAGATTTCGCTGATTCACCCATCTCTTTTCGTGCGACAATTACTGTGATTACCAACGAAGTTTTGTGCCTTAAATTTTGTCTTGGTATCTCTGCAGCTGTGAATGTAATTTTATGCTTTTCCCAGTCCTTTAATGGTGACACCTTTTCCACTGTCATAATTTTTTTTCCTTCAAAATCTCGTTTATGTATTCTTCCTTTGATATTTTCATGGAACTCATTAATCATTGTTTTTGTTATTAAGCTACACTCCAATCTCCTACTGTCTTCTCTGGCTTTAATTATATTTTCCTTAATTGGTTTACCGACTTGTTTCATCATCTTTTTGACTTCAATAATCCGTTAAAAACTAGAAAAACTCTTCACTAATTACTACACACTCTTTCAAATCATAATTACGCCCTTCAACCTTGTTTTCAGATAATCTTCAAACTCTTCAACCAATCCCTGTTTCTAGCGCCATTATGTAATTGCAGGAATTCATACAATCACACCCTAATGAGATTTCACAAAGGTTCACTCAAACTATAAGAATAATCACTAAATTTTTATTAATTTCTTTTATGAATCTTACAAGAATGGAAAAAATACAAGGAAATAAGAATTATTCCAGAATTTTTCTCTTGCTTTCTCACCACTCTAAGAAGATCTCTCCCTTTCAAGTCTGCTTGGTTCTTTATATAGGGTATTACATAGTGGATGACAACTAAGTCAACCTTTATTTTCGGATCTAGCTCTTGCGTCGTTCTCGCAAGTTTGCAAGGGGTTTCTTCGCACGCGCTCTTCAATTTCGCAAGGTCTTCCCACTTTCCTCGTGATTAGGCTGATGCCACTTGCTACGTCACCCTTCAAATATCCTGCGATGGTCTTCGCATACACTTGTTGGGACATTGCTGTTGCGAGATTCTGCTCCTACACTAGGAGAACCAACCAAGAAGAAGAGAAGGATGAGACCTGGAAGAATCGAAAAATTAAAAAGGATTCAGAGAGAGGAGACGGATTTTGATTTTGTTTTACCCATAATTATGACTGCACCTAGGGGTGTTCATGGTTAATGGTTAACCGAGAAACCGAACCAAACCAAACCGATTAGGGGGAAATCGAACCAAGCCATTAACTAATGGTTGGTTTTGGTTTAGAAAAGATGAAAACCGAGATTAATGGTTTGGTTTTGGTATGATAGAGAAACCGAACCAATAACCAATGGTTAACCGAATATTGATTAAAAAAAAAACATTGATTAAATTTTCATTAGAGATGTCACTGTATAGCCTATCGTTAGTTAAATCTTCTTTTGATCTCTAGATTTAGAGTAAACTACTCTTGATATTCTTTTTATTTATTTTTTATCTTTAAATTTTTGTAAACCAATACTATTTTTTTCTGTAAATTTGTGTAATTGTTTTTTTTGGTTTGACATAATTATTGGTTAACCAAAAACCACTGGGAAAAATCGAAACCGGCTTGAACCATTTGAAAACCGAACCAATGGTTAATGGATTGGTTTGGTTTCAGTTTTTAAAAACCGATAATATTAATTTCAGTTTTGGTTTGGCTTGAAACCGAACTAAAACCGACCATGAACACCCTAATTAAAACGGGGTGCACACATTCGAGTTTCCTTATTTTACTATTTTACTATTATTTTATATTTATTAAGAGAAGATAAGAGATTCGGGAAAGAGAACACCGACTGAGAATTAACAAAAAAAAAAAAAAAAAATTGCAGCGATTCCTAATTAGGTACGGTTTCCTAATCTGAGTTGGCTTGAATTTTTCATCCATCGCGCATAAATACTTTCGATCTACCTTTCCACAGCTCATCAAACTCAAAGAGGAGGTTAGAGTTGGGCTATTCTATCCCAACTTCGGAGGAGGAGGTGAGTTTCTATCGTACTTTAATGTTTATCCCAATTTCAAATTTTTTTTTTTTGATAATCATTCAATTCCGATTTAAGTTTTCTGTTTGCCTCTATTAGCAAGAGTCAACCACTGAATTCCTCCTAATTTTGCATGAATCGTGTATTTTTGTATTGAAATCATCATAATCAGCACTTGAATTCCAATTCCAATTCATTCAATCTACAAGCCAATTTCCATTTTTAATACTCTTCACTGTTCTATTTCAGACCAGTAGAGAAGATGGAGGAATCAAACCTTTCAAACCGTCTTGATAACAGCTCCATGCATCGTATACTTAGCAACCTTCCTGTGAAGTCTCTTATGAGATTTAGATGTGTATCCAAGAGTTGGGAAGCACTTACTTATGATCCATCTTTTATTAAGCTACATCAATCCAAGTCGCATCCTCAACTGTTTATCATGATGTACAGGGATAATTGCATACAAGTGTATACCCCTAAATATGGTTTCCAAGGTGGCGAAGCTATTTATAAAATGACAATTCCGTGGAGTCAAGTTTTTATACTCAAGCCTGTCAATGGTTTGTTTTGCTTTGTTGATAGCAGTAATGGTTTATCTCGTTTTTGCAACATTGGGACTCGGCAAGTTACTGCTTGGCTTTCTATACCGGTTCCATCACAGACAAGTAATTCCAAACTATGGTTTCGGTTTCGACCCTTCCACCGGCAAACATAAGATGCTCTGCATTTGGGATGTAACAAGATACGGTGGAAAAATTGAGCATGTTGTTCAAGTTTTTACAGTGGAAGAAAATGAATGGAGGACCCTAGATGTTGTTTTACCAATTAGGCCATTTGGAGCAGCCGTGTATGCCAACGGCTCAATATACAGGAGGAACCGTGGCGATAAATTGTTAAAACCGCCAGATGTTGAAGCCATTTTGGCATTTGACGTTGGAACAACGGCTCAATATACAGGAGGAACCGTGGCGATAAATTGTTAAAACCGCCAGATGTTGAAGCCATTTTGGCATTTGACGTTGGAACGGAAAACTTCAGGGTGATTCCCATCCCAGACGTTATCATTAGCTCTGCACGGACCTAGGAATCCAAAAATTACTCATCGTGCTGAGTATCTCCTGGAAGTAGATGGACACATAGCTATCATCGACAGATTAGATAAGAATGTGGTGAAGTTGTGGAGATCCGACGATGAGCTGACATGGTCGGGACGAATCATTGAGCTTCCTTTTGAATGCTCAATTGGTCAGCCTTTATATTTTCATGCGGTTCAAGGAACAAGACAGATTATCATCAAACCATCTGGAGCGAGAGATTTCGTAACTCTTTACTTCTACGACATAGATATGAACTCCTTTCGGGATATTAAAATATTTGATTTATCACCGTCAAGCTTCCCATATGTCTATGGCACGTTCACAACCCAAGAGAGTAACCATCGAGAAACTTCCCATCTTTCTTGAACAGACAGGAGGAACCGTGGCGATAAATTGTTAAAACCGCCAGATGTTGAAGCCATTTTGGCATTTGACGTTGGAACGGAAAACTTCAGGGTGATTCCCATCCCAGACGTTATCATTAGCTCTCGTAGGAATCCAAAAATTACTCATCGTGCTGAGTATCTCCTGGAAGTAGATGGACACATAGCTATCATCGACAGATTAGATAAGAATGTGGTGAAGTTGTGGAGATCCGACGATGAGCTGACATGGTCGGGACGAATCATTGAGCTTCCTTTTGAATGCTCAATTGGTCAGCCTTTATATTTTCATGCGGTTCAAGGAACAAGACAGATTATCATCAAACCATCTGGAGCGAGAGATTTCGTAACTCTTTACTTCTACGACATAGATATGAACTCCTTTCGGGATATTAAAATATTTGATTTATCACCGTCAAGCTTCCCATATGTCTATGGCACGTTCACAACCCAAGAGACGCTTTTGCCCGTTGGAAACAAAGAAGATTCCAATCTCCTTAAATGTTTTTTCTCCTTCTGTCTTATGTTTTATGGATCTTATCTTAAATGGCACCCTCGCTTGTTACATCGTTCATAGTTTTTGTTTTTGTTTTTTTGGATCATCAAACAAAATGAATTTTGTCAACAGCAGCAGGTATCATCACGAGGATCCAGAGAGAGTCGTCCCTTGGAATGCTGCTTCCTTCGACATACAAGTGATATCAGTTGGTCAAGCAGTATAATTTGGATGGGTAAGACCCACTTATAATTGAGTCGGAGGAGACGTTTGAGATTGAAGGAGAGTTATCCCATGGTGACTAATGGTTACCGATGATATGATGCTCCAGGAGTCTCCCTAACACCTCATAATCCTTCACTTCCTGAAGAAGATTTTCATCTGTTCGAGCCATGAAGTTAGAAGCACGAAGCCAGGATGCATTTGATCCAAGAGCTGCGTTAGATTCCCTTCAAGACTGTAAGAGTCGAGGCCGAGTGATCGGGAAGAATCTGATAATTCTTTGGTGGTTGAAGTCTTTTGTTTGTTTTTTAATCGTTTGGGTTGAGAAGAGTATATCCTGTAAGTCGTTTATCATTCCGACCATATATTAAGCAAAGAAGTGTTTCGGAAACTTATAATATATACTTTGCTTTTATTACCATGTGTGTTTCTCATCTGCACGTGGTCATGGGTTGTGAAGAAGTACCAAATGAACTGTTCCACAATATTCGACTGCTTCATTTTGAGAAAGGAGAGTTCGAGATTTGGAAAACTATGATTATTAATTGCAACTTCTAATTGCTGATTTCTTCATTCTTCTTTTTTTCAGCAGACTTCCAGGGAATCACTGGGTGATGGAGTTTGGCGTGATTTCTTGGATGGTAAACTACACAGTTCAGCTGCGATCACTCGTCAATATAACAACAACTTGAAGAAAGTGAAGATTCTTTGGGATTGCCATGGAATAACGCCACAACACTGTTTAATCAGGTTAGACTAATTGAGCAATTGGATGAACTGAAAAGGCAGCTATTTTGTACCGTCTGATCCTTTCGCACAGAGCTAATCCACGACCTTGCCTCAACTAAGACAACCATTAGCACGAAGAGGATAGGAATTAGGCAAAGAGCGGTCACACGATAACAGAGAAGATACACGAAGAGGAGCCACGTGATTGATATAAGGCGACACTTGCCAAAACGAGTGCGGAGTAGAAATGCGAGAAGACAGTGAGATCTTCCCAGCGCCTGGCGAATGAGACAAAATAAAATAAGATCAGCACAGAGATTTTGCATGTCATCATCAGTTTGTCTTTTACCGATGTATTTGCCTATATAAAGATTCAAATAATGAAGAGAAAGGCAGGTCGCTAAGAAGAGAACTCAGTCAAGTAAGAGAACCAAGAACACTCATACAGAATTTGTGTTTATTACATACTCTTGTGTTTATCACATACTCTGACGTAAAACTATAAAGTAATCTTGGTAGGAAAAGAGAAAACAAGAAAGATGAGTTAAAGCAGGTGAGGCAATAGGAGGAGCAATTCAGGTGTGCAAAGCTATGATGCTCGCAAATAAATTACATTCTTCATTTGCAGTTGAAATTTACCCTTTTCGGTCAGGTACAAGTGCAGAGATAGATCTTTATGCCTTTTACTATCCTTTGTCAAAATTGAATGTAGAACTCCAACTTGGGACAAAAGGAGATGTCCTCAAGTATTAAAGTGATTAGAGTGGAATGAGATTAGTTGAAGATTCAAAACCAAATTAGAAAACTCAAAACCTTTTATATTTATCTGAGAAAGAAACCTGACCAGACTGAAGAAAATGAAATCTATTGTCCTCTACTATACAGACTCAGTATGCTACATCTAGTTTCAACAAAGTTGCAATTTTTCAAATCCCTATCTTGTGACATTGGAGATGATAGTACGCCCATGGACAAAGTTACTACTAGCAATAGACAAGAGCAGAAATATTATTCTTCCATACTAGGATAAAACCTCTCCTTTAGGTCAGAGAACTTGTCATTTGAGAGGATCTCCACGCCATTAGATTTGATAAGAAAAACTGTTGAAAAAACAGTAATTGTAAGATATTTTATAGTGAATAATGGTAAGCATAATTAGAGGGCGATATGCTAAGTGTCATCTTCCATATAAAAACAGCAAAACGGGTAAGGTCATTTAACCCTGCCTCAACGATACCTTTCCGGGCAAGTTCGGCAGCATCATCCCTCTCCATGTCATAATAATAACCACTAGAAAATGGCGATGAAACAAAAATAAATAACTAAATGCTTAATTCACAAAAAGAGCCTAGTAGCAGAGAAGGGCTTAGAATCTAACTTGTCAGTAATGAATTGTGCAGCTATAGGTCCACCAGTACCAATAGCAGCAACACAATTTCCAGCTTCCATGTTACCATTGAGGAGGTCCATCACCCACAATTGTGCGACCTAATACAACCAGCATAAGATATGTTAGAAAAAATGAATGGAAATGTTACTAACACAAGAACAAAATAAAATACAACCTCGTCATCGTAGCCTGCAACTATAAATTGGACCAGTCCAGCAAAATCACGACCTTCGGCGAAATTCCCATACAAAAACGAGGCAACTTCTTGAGTAGTCTCCGTGTTGTGGGTGTAATTAGTAGAATGTCGCCACTTTAAGCAAAACAATTTTATACATTAGGAAGTAACTTAATAGAACCACAACCAATCATAAAAAAGTTTGAAAGATACCTACCTCCGCACGTGTAGCATCAAGCCAAGTCTCTGCTGTGTTTAAGGGACCTGCCATTGCACATATAATTCCATAGCTAACCTCGTACATCTTATTGTACGTTTGATAACCTGTGATATTAAACAAAAGAGAGATATGTTTCCTTTAAATGTACATAGTAGAAACTAAAAAATCATCTGTGCACCCAACAAAAAATCGTCTTCAAACGATCAGTCTACACAAACAGATCCAAAAGCATATACACGGATCAATCCTGAAAGAACGTTTTAGCTAGGGCAACTCATATTCACACCATCAATTGTTCAGCCCTACTACCCTCATGTATTGATGGTGCGGAAACAGACAAACTACAGCATAATTGATCCTTTGCAGTAAAAGCAAACAACCCAAATAACAGGAAGGTAGTATATAACAGAAAAGATATCTAGTTCACACAGAACCAAAAGGACAATGTAATACAAAAAAAAAACTTACTCAATCCTTGCAATGGACCAGGTCCTTCCCACAGCTAAACTGTCAACTACAAGAATAATTCCTTCCTCAATCTTAAAAGAAGCACAAGTTGTTCCTACTAGACTCATTCTTTCTGCCATATCTGTTGAATGCTACTGTAGAAGAATCAGAAGTTAAAACCCTAATTTACAAAAAATGGGGATGAAAAATAAATCCATCTATACAGAAATTACAATAAGAAAAGAGCATACATGTCACCAAAATACATAATATGAAATCAATGCAGAAGGAAATTTCGAGTCCGACTTTGTGCACCCCCTCAAAACCGGGGTGCACATTCCGGCTCTAATGATTCGCCCATTTTCTTCTTATCTGGTTTTCTAAAACCATCTTTTCTTTTTATTTTCTTGTTTAAAATAGCGTCGGGAATATATGAAAATAAATGCTGCCCTCTTTTTTAGGATCCATTAACTGCTCCTTCTTCTTATTCTCTCCGTCTTCCTTACGAACAAAAAAAAATATGAAGAGTCGACTCAAGAAAGGATGAGAACTCAAACTTAAACAATCTGAACTTAACATAACTGTTTTCCACTTTTATTAGAAACCCTAGCAGCAGCAACATGTTGGAAGATCAAAATGAATATTATGATTCCGTTGGTGATCTAGCTCGTGATGAAGATTTAACAATGGAGGTAAAAAGATTATGTTTATTTTCCTTCCTCTTATTTTCTCTAGTATTGTCGTGAGTTTATGGCTTTGTTTACTTTGATTCATATGACTTATGAAATGGTTTACTAATCCAGGGTCAGTCGTGGAATAATGACACTTGTGAAGATGAATGGAATATTGATGGTAATTGTGTTGAAGAATCAGAAGATTGTTTGGGTTCTGAAAGTGATTGTGAAATGATAAATGGGTACTGTGAAAAGGGTGAACATCCTATAACTGGAGAAACATAAAGTATTGAGGCTATGTATGAAGATCCCAAGATTGGAATGATATTTAACACAATAGATGAAGCTTATGAATATTACAATAGATATGCAAGAAAGATTGGTTTTAGTGTGAGGAAACAAAGATCAAAAAGGAACAGATCTGATCGAAGCAAAATTCATCGAGTACTTCTAGTTTGTAGCTGTGAAGGTGTATACCGGAAGGTAAGAACGCCTAAGAAGAAAAGGCCTGAGAGAAGATTTGAATGTAAAGCTAGGTTTGAGTTTAAACTTTGTGATGATGGAAAGTATGAAGTAATCGATTTTTATGCAGATCATACACACGGTCTAGTACCATTATGGGGTTCTCATTATTTGAAGTCCCAAAGAAAAATTGAAGTTCCACAACAGGGAATTATCACTAAAATGTATGATTCCGGCATAAAACCAGTAGACATTTTCTCATATTTGCGCGAAGAATCTGGCTGCGCTAAAAATATCAACTTCACCAAAAAGGATTCTAACAACTTTATACAGAGGAGAAGGGTTGAATTCTTCAAGAAGGGTGATGTACGATGTCTCCAAGACTATTTCAAGCAAAAAAAAAAAGGAAAACAAGCATTTTTTTCTCTTCTTTCCGAACAAACGAAGAAGGAGAACTATGTGGTGTATTCTTTTGTGATGCAAATTCTAGAAGAGATTATGCATTATTTGGTGATGCTGTTTGTTTTGATACGACGTTCCGGACAAACAATTATAACATGCTTTGTGCACCAATTGTGGGGATAAACAACCATGGACAAACTACACTTTTTGGTTGTGGACTAATAGATGGTGAATCTTCAGATGTTGTGGTGTGGTTGTTTAATACTTTTTTGGAAGCAATGGAAGGAAAGAGACCAATAAGTATATTTACTGATCAAGCACCGGAAATTTTGAAAGCTATTCAAGAGGTATTTCCAGATTCTCACCATGGATTATGTTTGTGGCATATAAGTCAAAATGCATCTAAGCATTTGAGTAAAACGTTTTCCAAATTTAAATCTTTTACACTAGATTTTAAATCTTGCATATATAATCCGGAGACGATTGAAGAATTTGAACAAGACTGGACAAAAATGCTTGAAAAATATGAGCTCACAAAAAATGAGTGGTTACAAGGGATATATGATTTACGAGAAAAGTGGGCGCAAGTTTACAACCATTCTTATTTTTGTGCCGGCATAACCACAACTCAACGAAGGGAGAGCATTAACAAGTTTCTTAAGTCCTACTTTTGCGATGGCAAGATTCTTCTATGACAATTGGTTAATCAATACTCTAAGGCCATGACTGATAGGCGTGAAACGGTATTGCAAGCATAATTTAGCACACAACAAACGTCGTCTGATTTGATATCTCCATGGAATGTCGAGCGTGAAGCATCAAAATTTTACACCCAAAAAATGTTTAGTATTTTCCAAGAAGAAATCAAGTTACTTATTGGGTTGTTATTGGAAGTGGAAAAAGAAGATGAAGTGATTCGTATCTATAAAGTGAAAGATATTGGGGATGTAAGAAGGATACGTACGCTCACATATAATCGCACCGAAAATTCAGTTTCATGCTCTTGTAGGAAATTCGAGTTTAGTGGGATTCTTTGTGCCCATGCACTAAAGGTTTTCCATGACTTACAGTACAGAAATCTACCTTCCCAGTACTATTTAAGAAGGTGGTCTAAAGAAGCTACAAATGAAGTTGTCTTTGACACTTCGGGGGATTTAATCCCAAACGATAATGATCCATCTGCTACGGAATGTTATAGTGAGCTGTCACATATTTCACAAAGAATTTTTACCAAGTGCCGTTCAAAATCAACAGAATTATTTGCCTTTACTAAGTCATTGATGCTAGGAGTGGAACAAGAGTTGGAAGCACACATTCGCTTAATCAAGGAACAAGAAGCTGCTACTCAGAAGGCTACATCAAACACAAATCCAGACCCAGTACAAAGTGTGACTGAGGACGAAGTACTGCGAGAACCGCTAAATAAGGTTTCAAGAGGCCATTCGATAAAACGGATAAAGAGTTCGTTTGAAATTGACGTGCAAAAAAACTCACTTACAAAATGTAAGTCTTGTTTGCTATACATGTGTACTTTTGTATGTGATAAACCTTACAAATTACATTATGTCTGCAGCTAACACAAGTGCACATCAACATTTTTTCCAGGTGATAAGGTGGATAAAGTGACTGTAAACCAAATAGGAGAAACAACAATTATGCATCAACAGTTACAGGTGAAACCAAAATTCAGTTTTAACAAGTCATCTCTAATATCGCCTATGCTATTGTCTACTCCAATGTATATAGTTAAGTAAGCTGTGTATGTGAATCATGAATAGGTGATACCCTCTCAAACCTCTATGGCTATTGTTACAAATGTCTCTGCGGCGAACAAGAAACCTAGAATTTGAAGGACATGCGGCAACGGAGGTCACGACACTCGGAATTGAAAAAAAAGAAAAGATGAACAGTTGATAGTGCTCGCTGATGCTGGAGGTTAGTTTGTTGTCTTTATAGTCTTCATTTGTTTTGATTCTGCCAGTTTGCCACTAACAACTACTGGTTTAGTGTAAAGACCTAATTCAAATAGCTAGTTAATTTGTAAGCATTACTTTATTAGCCTGTCTTGATGTGATACTTTTTTTTGTATAGGTGCGTGATGACATTGCTGCATACTAAGTAAGAAGGTGTGCGGGTAGAAATTCTATGGTAACGCCGACAATGGTTAGAGGGATTCCTGCAGCCGTGTTTTTTTATTTTTATTTTTTGTCAGTTCTAATGAAGACCACATTTTCCGTTTAGTTTGGTTCAAAAGTTTGATATTTTTTTCCCCTGCTTAATCAAGGATTTTGTCTCTGCATTTGCTGCTAACACTTGTTAGGTCTCATTGTAGCCTATTATTGCAGGCTTTTCTTTTTTGTTGCAATTAGCTCTTTGCTAGTTTTCGTCTCAGTTTAGCCAATCTGTTGGCAAGACTTCTTTTTTGGAAAAATAGAGATGATCATGTGCAGACATGGGATGGTTTTCCCCATTCTTCTTCATCCCTCTATAAAAGTACATAGAATTTGCAGTATTTCGCGAGAAATGTACGATAAAAACAAAACAAAGCTAGTAAGACTTGCCGAAGCCTTTGTTGTTGAAGTTACTTAAGCACAAGGTCAATCATACAACCTTGTCAGAAAATTTCAAGATAATATTTGGCTAATTGGATGTGAACATGGATTGTGTTTATGTTCAGTCTTACACTGTACTTTATACTTGGTTATAATGAACAACATGAACATCCACAATAAAACAAATAACACCTGCATCTAACTACACAGAAAAAGCCCCAAATATTAGCCAGTCAATCACTGGAGTTCATGCTAACATAATTAAATCGAAAGAATTAACATTTACGTTGTTAAATCTAGACAAAAATCCAAAGCAATTATTCCAAGCTAGTGGTGGTCTTCTTTACAAATAGATGGTGGTCGTCCCAGCTGGTACGAACTAGCAGTAAAATTGTTCCTTCCTATACAAAGTTCCTTGTTTGCCTTACACTTCGAAAATCACTCTCAACCCAACTCGAGTACATCATCCATGATAATAACTATTCTTCTCCCACCGATTCGCTCCAATTATAACCGAGTTCTTTACAAACTGTAACCCAAATTCCTTACTAATTCTACCGATCAAACCATGGATTGGCCTGCAGTAAATCTTCTTCAGTTGATGAGAAATATTTGGCTCAAAATTTTCGAAAAAGAATAGGAGTGAGTTTTGTTCTAGGTAGTGAAAGAGAGGAAGGAGAAAGAGCAGTTAATGGATCCTAAAAAAAATCTCATATTTTGGATGATATTTTTAACAAGAAAATTAAAATAAAAAGTGGTTTTAGAAAACCAGATAAGATGAAAATGGGCGAATCATTAGAGCCGGAATGTGCACCCCGGTTTTGAGGGGGTGCACAAAGTCGGACTCTGAAATTTCGAAACGTCATAGATTTTGGGGGTCTTGATTAAATAGAAGAAAAAAAAATCTAGGGTTTCCATTTTTTCAGAATTTAACAGTTCTCGTTCAATCCTTATTACATGTTGCAGCGTATTTTTTCATGTTGCAGCGTATTTTTTCAATCCTTATTACATCTTTAACCCAACAACCAATCTCATAAATAATGAAATTTCATATCCCCAAATTTGTCTTACTGAATTTATATCAAAAATGGCTAGTGTCCCTCAAGAACAAGCAAAATGCATGCTAGAGGTACAAAATTACTAATACTATCTCCAAAAATGTTTAATTAAGTAATTTGAATCATAGTTACAAAAAAACGTGGTAATTGACTCCTTGATCAAAGAGTCAAAGAGTGGACATGATTGGCCAAAAAGGGTCATCTCGCGGTCAGGATCGTCTGGATTTCGTTTGACTTGGACGGCTAGGAATGATAGGGGCCACACTTATTTAAAACGATGTGAGATCTCTTTTTTTGTCAAAACCACGAGCAGAGAGGGTGAAACCCGATAGAACCTTCGATTATTTCCTCCTCTTTTCTCTTCAACCTTGCCTCCAATTTCTTTCCCGTCACCTTCATCTACTTTCCTTCTCGAGCGGCAATGGTGATTATTTAGAGAAATTGTGAGTTTCTATCACTGGAAAGGAGAGATTTTGGTGATGATTTTGTGATGAATTCAGGATCTGAAACCTATGGTTTCAGTTAGAAAAGATATTTGGTAGAATTCTTCCACAGTTTAGTTTGTGGAGTCGATGATTTATCTATATATTTCAAAAGAGGTACAAAGTAGATCGTTACAACTACTTAGCTACTCAATAGCTAACAGAGTGTTATATTGACGCTAACAAGAAGAACACAAAAATAGCATAAAGACTCTCCATGTGAACTCGGTCTTGCTGGTGTGTTTATTGTTTTTGTAGCGAGTCTTTAGCTGCTGAGTTGGTAAACTTAACACCTCCCCTCAAGTTGTATGTTGACGGATGTGCAACTTGTTACGAATGAGTTGATATCTTGGCGCATGCAGACCCTTTGTAAATATGTCCGCAAGTTGATCTCTTGAACTGATGAACTTGACAACTAGTCGTTTATCCGCCACACTCTCTCTAACAAAGTGATAGTCGATCTCAGTGTGTTTGGTCCTTGCGTGAAAAACCGGATTGATCGTTAAATAAGTTTCCCCTAGATTGTCACACCACAATATCGTTGTAGTATGGGGAATACACAGTTCCTTAAGAAGAGACTGTATCCATATCAGTTCAGAGGTTTCTATTGCAATACCACGATACTCATCCTCGGTACTCGATTTCGAAACTGTCTTTTGTTTTCTCGCACTCCAGGAAATTAAATTTCCACCAAAATATATACAATAGCCGCTGTTAGAGCGCCTGTCATCCAAATTTACAGCCCAGTCTACATCAGAGTATGCTTGAAGAGAACAATCTTTGTTGCATTTCAGATGCAAACCATAATTAATTTTATTTTTGAGATAGCGAAAAATCCTCTTAACTAAGTCCCAGTGCTCGTCGTAAGGTTCATGCAAGTATTGACATACCTTATTGACTGCTACATAAATATTTGGCCTCGTCAGATGTAAATATTGTAGCGCTCCAACCACACTGCGGTACAAAGCTGGATATGCAAACTTGGTGGTACCAAGCTTTCGGATTCGTGCAGAAGGAGCTAGTGGTGTGCATACATGTTTTACACCATCAAGCTTTGTGCGCTTAAAAAGATCTGCTACATACTTTCTTTGCGTCAAAACCAATTCATAAGGTTGTCTCAGTACCTCCACCCCCAAAAGTAACTTAAATCACCCATGTCTTTCAAAGCAAAAGCTACACCAAGATCTGAGATTAGATTTTGTATCTTATCAGGATGAGAACCTGTGACAATTATGTCATCCACATATATAAGAACATAAGTAATTGAATCATTAATTTTTAAAATAAATAAGGAACTATCAGAGATGGATCCAATGAACCCTAATTGCTGTAAGTAGGAACTTAGTTTAGAAAACCAAGCCCTCAGCGCCTGTTTAAGCCCATAAAGTGACTTATGCAGCGTGCAATAATCTGGATCCACAAATCCAGCTGGTTGAAACATGTACACATCTTCTTCCAACTGACCATGGAGGAAAGAATTTTCTACGTCGAGATGTTTTAGCTGCTATTGATTCATAACTGGTATATAAAGTACTAGCCGGATGGTACAAGGCTTAACGGCCGGGCTAAAAGTCTCTCCATAGTCCAAAGCCTCTTTCTGATTGTAGCCCTTGGCTACCAGACGTGCCTTATACTTTTCTATACTCCCATCAGGATTCTGCTTCACACGATAAACCCACTTCGAACCAACAACATTCATGCCTTTTTCGTACTTTACCAAGGAATATGTGCCATTGCGAATTAATGCATTCATCTGAACTTCCATGGAAGCTTTCCACTTGGGGTTTTTGGATGCTATGTTGTAACAAGTTGGCTCAATATAATCATCTTCTGTGAGTGGGTGTTTTGACGCCGTCAAACATAGCTTTTTAACAGGTTTGACCATCTTTGGAACGCGTCACCATCGAGTGTGTTACATGCTGCTGAACTGCTAGTGCTGGATGCTGCTGTATTACTGGTGGTGAGTGCTGCGGAACAGAAGCTGCAAATAAGGAGTCTGAGTTGGTTGAATAAGCTGATACAAACAACTATTGATGCGACTATGTATTTGGTGAGGTAGACATATCTGGTGAAGCCGGTGTGTTACTATTATTACGATATGGAGAAGATGCTGAGTTGGCTTCAATATTCTCATGCAGTTGCTCAGATATAGTTGGAAGAACAGCTGTAATAGGACGTCTAACAAATAAATATGACAACAAAACACTTGTGCTGGAAGGATTTTTACCTTGGAGGAGCTGAGGATCGCTCTTCTTGAGAGACTGAAATGGGAATGTATTTTCTTCAAAACGAACATGTCGCTATATATGTAGATTCTTCCTGTTTCTTGATGAAGACACACGTATCCTATATGTGCATTACTGTATCCTATAAAGATACAAGGGAAAGATCTGGGATCCATTTTGGTTGTATTGTACTGCCTAAGGCATGGATAGGCTAAACACCCAAAAACATGAAGAAACTTGTAGTCTGGTTTGAGTTTAAAAAGAAGCTCTAAAGGTGTTGAACTTTCTGACACAGATTTAGGTAGTCGATTTATAAGAAAGCAAGCACCGATGAATGCATCTGCCCAAAAACTATTGGGCACATGCGCATTAAATAACAAATCTAGACCTGATTCTGTAACATGTCGAATACGACGTTCTGCCAAACCGTTATGGGGAGATATATGTGGACATGGAAAATGATGATGAATTCCAGATGCACTGAGATAGAAGTAAATTTCTTGAATTCTAATGCATTATCTGATTGGAAAACTTTTATTTTATGGTCTGTAAAGTTTTCTACTTGTTTATGGAAAGTGATAAAAGTTTGCAGCGCATCAGATCGTAATACAAGAGGAAACACCCATGCAAAATGAGAAAAGACATCCATTATGAGTAAATAATAACAGTAACCAGACCTTGATATATTGGGAGAAACCCAAATATCTGACACAACCAAACTCAATGGTTTGTCATAGACAATACTACTTGAGGTAAACGGAAACTTCTTGCTTTTACTAAGATAGCAAGAGTGGGAAAAATCAAACCTCTTATTGGAAACAGAAAGAGAATTTGTACGACAAACTTGAGACACAGTTTTTAACATAATCTTTAGTGCCATAATGGAAAGGAAGACGAAACATTTTCTTGTGGCGTGACTGCGTCATCTAGCTTTTCTAATCCTTCAAACACGTACAATACATTCTTATTCAGTCCTCGTAGCAGAGTGATCCCCGTATGCTTGTCCTTCACAAGAAAATGAGAATTGTGAAACTCAAAAAACACATTATTGTCTTTACAAAACTGACACACGGACAACAAGTTTGTTTTAATATCAGGCACATGGTATATGTTATTTAACAAAAATGATCTGGAGTTGTGAGTGAAAATTGCATTACCAAAATGTGCAATTTTAAGAGTATTACCATTGCCAACATGTACCACTTCAGTGCCATCATATTCATGTGGTATTGTAAGATTTTTCATATCTGACGTAAGATGATGAGTCGCGCCAGTATCAGTCACCCATTCATTTCCTCCTGAACCATTTGGAAGTGAAATATATGCAGCTGGTTGACGGGTTTGATTGTTGCTTGGTTTGTAACGAAACCAACAACGGTCTGCCTGATGACTATCCTTTTTGCATATCTGATAGGGTTCCTCAAACTTCTTCTTATGAGATGGCTGAGAACTGCAATTTGCTGGATTGTTGTTGGAATGCTGAGATTTTCCATGATTAGCATTGTTGTAGTGCTTCTGGGAAGATTTTCTGGATGAACCACGGTTAGTAACAGCTACATTTGCTATGGGTTATTGGATTGCAAAGAGATGTTGCTCGAGCCTCATATAAAACATCATTAGGTGAGCATAGAAAGTTTGCATATCCAACTCTCTTTCAGTGCTCAATGAAATGACTATTGGATCATATGTTTGATTCAAGCCATTACAAATGGATTGTTTCATCTCATCAGCGTTAACTACATATCCTGTCGCTGCAAGCTGTGAAAATAATGATTTAGCATCATTAAAATAAGCCTTGAGGGATTTATTACCTTTGTTCAGGGAATTTAGTTGTTTCTTTAAATGCATCTGGTGATACTTTGTTTTTGGTGTATATTCTGCTTCTAGCATATCCCATACTTCCTTTGCAGTTTCTAAATCTTTGACAACTCCTAAAACTTCAGGAGACAGGGTTGAGTTCAGCCAACCAACTAGCAGTGAGTCTTTCTCCTCATATGATGTATAATCAGGGTTAATAGCTGTAGAATTTGGTAAAGTTTTTGGTGGTATTGTTTTGTTCCATCAGTGAAACCGGCTAAGCCATAACCCTTGAAAATGGTTTTGAACTGTGTATTCCATAATGGAAATTTGTTTCAGTTAATTTTAGAGTTACCAGGTGATGAATCTGGACATTTGTGAGTTGGGATGTTGTTGTCATGATAGGTTTTTCGTTTTTGGTTTTGGTTTTGGAAGCGTAGCTTGGATCTAGGTTGATACCAAGTTAGGAAAGATATTTGGTAGAATTCTTCCATAGTTTGGTTTATGGAGTCGATGATTTATTTATATATTTCAAAAGAGGTACAAAGTAGATCGTTACAACTACTAAGCTACTCAATAGCTAACAGAGTGCTATATTGACGCTAACAAGAAAAACATAAAAATAGCATAAAGACTCTCCCTGTGAACTCGGTCTTGCTGGTATGTTTATTATTTTTGTAGCGAGTCTTTAGCTGCTGAGTTGGTAACCTTAACAGTTTCATTGATGAAGGTATTTTTTCCTTTCCGTTTTTCTCTGATAGTAAGGAAAGTGGATCCATCTCTTCATAGTTCCGCACCATTAGGGCTTCTCTTCCTCCTGGAAGAGAATCCAATCTCTTTGACCACACTGTAAGTTCTCCTTTCTTTCATTATGTGAGTATGATCGTTTCGATTTTGTGATCTATGTCCATATCGTCATGCTCTTATATATGATATTTTATGCAATTATGATCTTTTGAAATTATTAATATATTTATATGTTAGGGATTTTAATCTTGACTTTCTTTATTTATTTTTGATTTAATTTTTCTGATTGAGGTATGAACTTTGCTTACTTAAGATTTTTTAGGTACCACGATTTTCCTTTGTATTTGATTTTTCTGATTGAGGTATGAACTTTGCTTACTTTAGATTTTTTAGGGACGGTGATCTTCCTTTTATTGTTGTTATGGATTTGC
This sequence comes from Papaver bracteatum, assembly GCA_023529315.1. Classification (NCBI taxonomy): domain Eukaryota; kingdom Viridiplantae; phylum Streptophyta; class Magnoliopsida; order Ranunculales; family Papaveraceae; genus Papaver; species Papaver bracteatum. The sequence continues at coordinate 184,735 of JAJJWX010000992.1, read as the reverse complement.
ATCCCACGACTCTAGTTGATGGTTGTATGCAAGTGGTAAGTCAATTGATTCAAGGTTTTTCTTTTCGGTTCTTATGATGGGAGTCTTTTGTTCTGATTACTCATGAAATACTTTCAGATTTTTGATATCATTGGATTGAGATATTTGGAAGATCTATCATCGGTATGCGTATGAACAGTTTACATGAAGACCTTTCTGCTCATGGAAATCACATTCCGTGGAAATTTTTGGGCTCATGTATCTCCAAATATTTCAGGTTCTCATATTGTGTGTATTGTTTTCCAATTAATTTCAATCGTTGTCTTCAATCTTATATAATTTAGCAAACAACTATATCTTGCTGCATACCTAGAGTTTTTAACCAATATGTTTAGTACTACGTACGTACATTCTTTTTGAATATATATAGTGGGTTAACTTGTTTTTTTCATGGTATGAATTGTAGTTGCTTGGAATTTGTTGTTTAGATTTATCATACTACATACAACGAATCTGATTTGGTGGGTTGATGTGACTCATGCATTACTCACATAAAAAAGGAGCACATCTTTTCTGACATACCAAACCAGCAAAGGTGAGTTCAAAATTAGTGACCAAAATAATATCTATTGATGTATCAGTTCCACCAAAATAAACTCTCATGTGATTGCACCGACTTGGGTTTCCACAAGTAAAGATTATTGTTCATCTACTATTTATTTTCAAATGTAGTGAGCTTCACTGTAATTGCATGTTAATTGGTTTGTATGTGAAGGAAAACTCCAGTAAAGCATAATTTTCCTGGGGACTAATGTGTGGAAGCAAAATCCGACAATTAAAAACAATGTTACATATTCTTTCATGGCTCTTCTTTTTGTCGTTAGATATTCGGTGATAAATTATGTTGTGAGTTGGTATTCAATTGGAGTTAAATATTGCTACAATGTCCAACAAGGCTTCGCCTGCACCTTTCATAAAAAACCCAAGAAGGTATTCATCCCTTCTACCTATTCCGTAATTTTTTTTGAAGCGAATTACATGATTTAAATTGACTTCTCTAAAATTGTTGATACTTATTATGTTTCGAATGTGTTTAGAAGAAGGAAAACTGGAATAAATCAAAGGTTTAGAATAATAGCCTCTTTAAATTGTAATGGTTTTTCCTATTGAGTTTTACTATATCATTTATCTAATATTCAAAATTTATATAACTGATTTGTGAGGTTAGTTTACAGTAATCTGATTTTTCTTTTGAATTTGATCTACAGGGATGTCTAGAAAGTAGATAAAATGCTACTCATATTGTGCACTTTAACAGTTACCAATATTCCCTCTTCCAGTTTATCTTGCATACAAACACAAATTGATCATTAGTATCAAACAAAGTTAACTGTCACTAATATTCCATGCATTCACTTAATGGATTTGGGACAAACACTAACATGAATCAGTTGTCTTTTCTGTATGGTGTTATGTAGGATGACAATATCAATGTGGTTCTGCATGTTGGTCTTGGTATTCTGTAATCAAGACATCTCTAGGTGAGTACTACCAAACATAATCTTAATTTAACATTACAAACATAGCCACTGTCAATTAATTTAAAATACTTCCATGGTTCAAACCGTGCATTAATGAATATGAGTCTATGGAACAATGGTAGTACGTCTGATACCAAGTCAGAAGGTTATGTGTTCGACTCACACTAGATTCAGTACTCTATGGTTACCAAGGGTCCAATACAGACTATATAAAAAAAAAACAAAAAACATACGATAAGAAATTTTGATTACGCCATGAAGAGATGTTTGGGAATGTTCCAAACTGGACACACCGGTACTATCCATCACAGCTGATGAATTCCAGGAAACACATGAGAAATGCATGGAATGGGGAATGGATGGTTATGTATCAAATCCTTTTGAAGAAGAGTAACTTGACTCGGCAGTGAAATTAATAATAATTGGCTACCTTCTGCCAATTAGTAAAAAATCTATCAAAACTATAACTATAATTTAGTAGGGTTTCATTATCATCCTCTGTCTTTGGAAAGCATATTATTGATAGGTGTATAATACACCGTATTTATTATCTATGGTTTATGCTTTCTTTGCTATTTTTCTTGTGAATTATGTATTTTACGTGTGTTTTTGAGTTATTAGGTACTCTGGAGTCGCACGGAGAAAAAGATAAAGAAATCACCCAATTTGAGCAAAAAGGTCAAGATTGTAATTTTATGGGCGAGCACTATCTAGAGCCCAGTCAAGGTTATGGGGTAACTCTATTTCGAGGAATACTAAGCACAGACCAGTTGAAGTAAAGGGACTGCCAATCCAGTGTATCCCTAATCCTAAGTATGGGTGTAAATAACTGTCCCAGTTGGGTTCATATTATCTTATCCATGGGGGTGTAATCATCCGCCCTTGACTAATAACCTAAAATCGAGAGAGATGTTTTCTCTCGTTCACCTCATTTAAGCTGAAATTGAGAAACAGAAAAGCAGCTGCTGCTGATTGAGATTGAAAATCAAGAGAACATATCGAGAAACAGGCAGAGAGATTGAGAGAATTAATGAGTTTTGCTGATTGAATCGAGAGACAATGGAGGAGATTGAAGAGGATTTTGAGAAGATTAGGGTTTGCAGTTTCTGTGAATCGAAGAAGAAGAAGAGAAATTGAACAAGTATGGGATTGTGGCCAAGATTAGATGGAAATGATTCAGGAGATGAAGAAGAACAATGGGTTTTGAACTATGAAGATTACAGGGTGAAATTGGATCTGTGCTGATGTTGGAGGATAAATCAGTGGCTGGATGATTACAAGAATCCTAGAGATGCTGTTGATGGGTTGGTTTGTGAATTCAGGGTAGAAGATTTTCTAAAAAGAAGATGGGTTTCGAAGTCAGTGAACAAATAAGGAGAATTAAAGGGGTTTTGTGGCTGCTGTGGAGTAGAAGAAGGGTTTGTTGTTTCCCTTAATTGATGAATGGATTAGGGTGGTGTTTGCAATTGAATCAGGGAATTGGTTTGAGTGCTATAAATTTATGTTTCTATGGAGCGAAGGTCTGGGGTTGTGTGGGAGATGCTTGTGTGATTACAGGGAGATGTTACTGTTGTTCTGTCCAGTTTAGCCTAAGATGGAGCACTTCAAGGGGCTGAAGATGATATTGCAGTGAGAATTCAAGTGGGCATTGCAGGTGGAGGCTTGCATAGAAATAAACTGGTAAAATGGAGGAGATATTCATGGGTTGTAGGTGAATGAGTTGGTGATTATGTTATGGATGAGTTATGTGCAGAATGGCAGAAAATGGTTCGAATTGTGTTGCCTTGAGGCTTGGTAATTGAATACCAGTTTGCAGTGGTTGAGCTAAGAAAGAAGAATGGGTGTGTATGGAACTGTATAGATGAATGTCTAGGGCATGTACAATAGTTGCTGGTGATGAATTTGATGGGTTTATGGTGATATGGCTTAATGCAATGCAGATTTGTTGTTGGAGTTGAAATGTTGTGTGTGTGAAATGCATGAAATTGCAGTTGGTGAGGCAATGGTAATGAAGCTGGTTTTGAATTGGTTACAAATATGCAAGAATTGCTGATAGTGCCGTAGCTGTAGAGCCATGAATTTGCAGGAAATGGCAGGTGCAGTGTGTTGTGTTGCTGCAATGGAGCTGTTGATGGTTGTATGAATCTGAGACTAAAGTTTCATCTGAGTTGAATTACAGGGAAGCAGTGAAGGGTTGAGTTGCAGTTGGAGATGGCAGTGGTAATGATTTGAGCTGGAATTGTAAGAGAGTTGGTATTGCTGCAATGGAGAGAAGGAATAATGGCCATCATGGCTGGCCATGAAGCACAATGATGGCGCAGCAGAAGTTCAGGCCTCCAATGGCCTTGTCAAATAGTTGAGTCAGACCTTTGAATCAGCTGAGTTACTGCAACTCATTTTCTGACTCACTCGCCGTTAGTGACTGTTAGCTTGACCGCCAGTTTTGACGGTTGACTGTTAGTCCGACAGCTACCTGAGACACTTTTATCGGTCACCTGAGATTTATTCCGGTATCGTATTCCGGACAACTTTTCCGGTCAACTTCCATCAGAAAGCCCAGTTTTCCGGCGAGCGTTTTTGGGCATAATTTTACATGGGTTTTTCTCACACATGGGCTTGGTGGACCACTTGGAGATGGGTTTTGAGAAGACCTAATTTTGGAAGGAGTATCCTTTATGGAAATTGAGAAAGATATAAAAGAGAAGACTTTTCTCTAAATTATTATCTTATCTTATTTTACTTTGTGTTCTAGGGTTTAGAAACATGATAGGGTTTCTCTTTCTTCTTTTTATGAACTCCTATGATATGAGTACCTAGTTTTCTTTTGGTTATGGATTAGTTGGATTTCACATAATATGACTCTTTGATTCAATATATTAGTTTTGTCTCATATTCATCGTTCACGATTCTCTGAAAATATAGTTGTATGATTGACATATTACAACATGATTGATTGTTAGTTTTGTGAAGTTGCAAATTGGTAGAACTTGTAATCAAATCTATTGCTAGTTTAGGGTTTATTATACGAAAAAGTGATAATCCTTGAGTACAAGTAGCATAATTGTGAATATTTCTTGTAGTGATACATCCTAATAATCACAAGTGAATCGTGACCTTTGTTAAATTGAATTAGTGCGTTTTCCACATTCGATTGCTTTGATTGGCATGATTTCATAGAACTTAATGCATATAGGGAATTAAACTTGATTAGTGCTTTTACACGTTAGGTTGTTCTCTTAGATATAACTCATACTCGCATCTTTTAATGTGTTTGTTGATGACAAAAGGAGATTAGCGGGATATTCTTGCGATCAAGGTATCCTAGGGATTTTGATAAAAGTTGAGATTAAAATATCAATTCTAGTTATTGTGTAGAAAACATATTTGTGAATGAAGATGAAATCTGTGACCAATACTTTCTCATCCTTGATTTGATTTATTTACTTTTCTTTGTTTGCTTTTATTTTGCTTTTACTTTATAAAAATCAGAAAAAAAAACCCGTGTTATTTATAGGAAACCGAAAATATATTAACAACCTATACCTCTCTGTGGGAACGATCCTTTCTTGCCATTTCTTCATTATATATTTTGAGTAGTAAGAAAGTGTAATTTATTTTTGTGTCGGCTGACAACCGACCAAATTTTGGCGCCGTTGCCGGGGAGGCAACTGTTATCACTTGTTTTTGGTTTCTTATTTTTGTTTTGTTTTGTTTTTAGTTTTTCTTATTTTCTAGTTTTGACATAGTTTTGAGAACTCTTGTTTCAGGTACTTATTATGGAAGGAGCATAATGGAGCAATGGATATGATTTTCAACCTCCTCAACACTATGACAATTTCCCACCATCTTTGGGATGCAATCAAAACCAATTTATTGGCTATGATGCATCTCCTAGAGAAGCTTATGGTGATTTTCATACATACCAACAACAACCTTGTAGTGGGTATGTAAGTCAAGCACCTAGGTGGGATAATTCTACTTCTAACTGGCTTCATTCGAGTTGTATGCAGATTTTGAATGGATTACAAGACATGCAACAAAGACTAGACCAACTTGATCGTAATAGAGAAAACTTCGCACAAACTGATTTTTACAACACTTTTTATTACCCGACTCCGGATCGTAGTTATGATCATTCACCCATTCAAAGGGAAGAGTCATGGGAAAGAGAACCTATTGTAGCAAACGCTGGTAAGCGTGTGAACGTCAGGAAACTTGCATAAAAATTATACAAGTTGGAAGATGATGGATACTCGGAAGAGCTTGTCGATGAAATTAGTAGGACCATTCATATGGAACTTAAACGAAGTCGTGATAAAGGTTGGGAAACTGAAGACGATTCTTATTATGGTGAGTCTGAAAATGAAGACGAAGATGATTGTGTTGAAAAGGACCAACCTTTGGAGATATTTGATGACGTTATTGTAGTTGACTTGACTCTTGATCTTTATAATGATCAAGCACCTATTCAAAAGGTACATGAGTATGATGAAACTAGTGTTTTACAAAATTTTGCAACAAGGTTTGAGTCTAATGAAGAGGAGTATGTTGAGAATGTGACCGTTATGAACAATATTGTGGAAGACCCAATTGAGCTGGCATATGATTATAATAATGATGTTGATGCCGAGATTTTTGTTAAGGAAAAAACGGACGAAGAATGGTTGCAAGGTTTAATAGAGGACCATGATATACAAGAGGTGAATAATTCACTTGAGTTTTTCAAGGATGAAGAGGATTCCGTAATACAATAGATTGTGATAGGTTTGTCTAACCCTTTGCATATTGATTCTTCTCCTTACCTCTTATTGGTTTGAATGTAAGTGCTTCGAGAATATTGTTGAATGACTTTGTTTCTCGATATCCTCCATTAGAGAAACTTGATTCTCATACTATAAAGGTTTGTGAACAAGAAATTGTGGAAGTACCCGACTCCTATATTCTTTATGCACTCCCAAGTGTGGAGAAGAATAAGTGTGGGGGAAGCTTTTATCGGTTAATAGATTCTTTTCTGTTTTATATTACTAATATTTGTGTGAAGTTAGTGTTTGCAAAACATGTGCTATGGGTGGATCCCCAAATTTTCAGATTGTTAGTATATGGGGAATGAATCTTACAAGAAGCTAAGTTGGGCCGTCGACTTTAAAACAAGCGCTAAGTGGGAGGCAACCCACCGGTTTTGTATCTCTTATCCTTATGTTTTTTATTTTCTTTTTGTTTTTGTTTTGTTTATTTATTTTTCTTGTTCCATATCATATTAGGATTTCCCACCTTGACTTTTCTAGGAGGATTCAATTACATTGAGGACAATGTAAAGTTTAAGTATGGAGGAGTGTTTCGATGTTTTGTATATAGATTTTTTAGCCTTTTTGAGTCGATTTTTCAAAATTTTTGCATAAAACCTTCAACTTATAGAGATTTTAGAGTCACTAGCATACTTTTAGGTATGTTTACATAGATAATTCTGACCGACATAACTGAACTTGGAAGTATTAGGGAACTACGTTCGGATTTCTTACGAATTGGAGTGTTAAATAATGGATTTAATCATACCGGTGATGCAAATTAGGAGCAGAGAGAAATGCATTATTAGAGTTGCCGATGAATCATTCGTGGAGACTACCCATTTTCATATCAACCAAGGCACAGACCAAATATTTTTTGTAGCTGACTAAAGAGCTTTCTTTTGAGTGTGTGTCACCGTACGTTAATTCCGGGTAGAATGGTGAGCTACCCAACTTCACACCAATTTCAACACTATTTTTGATCTCTTGAGTGATAATTTTTGTCAATCATGAGGGTGATGTCTATAGATGAAAGTCTCCTTCTTGTAGTTCGATTTGCAGTTAGCACCATTCTCTCTCTCGACAACAACAGGTCCATAGAAACACCATAAGCATCAACAAGGAGCGACATCAAAATCTACAAGGAAAGTTAAAGACGTTTGAGGTTTACAAGCAACGAAACAAGAAAACGGTGCGAATTTCGTATTCACGTAAAGCAACATACAATGAGCAGATTTTTGTGTATATGTTGAATACTTACAATACAATGAGCATAATTTTACATACAAGTTGAAGACTTATTTATAAGAGTGAAGAAAAGCAAAAGATGAGAATTATTGAAGTTCATGATTTCGAGACGATACAAGTTGTGAAGAATCAAGCGGTAAAGTACTTTTCCACGGCCATGGTTTATTTTATTTTTCACTTTGTTTTGTATTTTTTTCTCGTCTTCAATCAGAAAAAAAAAAATTTGAAAAAAAAAAGAATTATAAAGAAAAAGAAAAGAAAAAAGAAAATGGAAAATATGAGACAAGAGAAATATCTATTATTGGGTTTGTTTGTTTTTGTTTATTTTATAAGCCGTGGGGAAGGAAAATCTATAAGGAAGTTTCAAGCGACAAGGATTTTAAGGAAAAAAGGTTACAAATTTTCAAGGATTTACAAATTTCAAGAGTTGATCATCAACAATTGAAGCTGAAGACGAAGACCGAGAAGATAAAGATGAGGAGCGGAAGACATTTCTATTGGATTCCGTGAGAGTGGTGCTATCATAATTGGCAATCAGATGTGAAGGTGAGTAAGTAATCTCATCCTCGATAATAGTGGTTGATTTCCTTTCTTAGAGATCGTCAGAAAAATGGTTGTAGTTGCTGGAATTCCCACACTACACCCATCTCAAGAATTTATCAATATTTATGACACAATTTGAAGATTAAGGACCTTTTTATTAATATGATCTTTTAAAAGAATTACAATGATCAAGAACACAAGACACTTAATAGGATTTTCTCTCTCCTAAAACTTTCTTAGCACTCAAAAATTCATTTCCCCCTCTGGAATTATTCATTTCCTTTATATAGGCATTTACATAGTGGATTACAGCTCATGACAGCTCATTTACAGCTAAGATACTCTTTAATTTCGGATCTGGATAATTGCGATAAATCGCAATTAGCACCACCTTAATCATTCGCAGATTTTATTGATTCGTCGCAGAAATGTCACACTTTTCTCATGTTTCTGTCGTTTTTATCTGATATGTCATTTCTTACGTCATTTTGAGATGTATCGCAGAATATCATTGACGTATCGCAAAACTGTTGTTTATTTCGCAGGAATATTGTTGTGACAATATTCTGATCCTACATCTTGCCTCTTCTCATATCTTTTCTGCGAAGAAGACAAAGATCATGAGAATTTAAGTTTCTTGATTTGCCGCAACTCCTTGTCTTTTACCCGACAAAATTCCTTATTTTACGTTTTTACCGTTGACACGTGTCAATCCTTACTTCTTTACCGATTATCCCGGTTACCCATTCTTCATCTATAAATAGATGTCCCACTCGAGTATATGTCTTCTTTCACCTTTTCTCTTTTCTTCAACTTCTTTCTTTTTTTGTCTGCAACTTTTTCTTTCCTGTTATCCTTCCTGCTGCTGCTTTAATGGAGACTTAAAGGTAGGTTCTTATCTTGAATCTTATTTTGTTCATGTTACATCATTTCTATCGCCCAATTTTCTTTATAATCCCCATATTTTGTTATCTTTTTCAGTAACACTACTTCTCAGACCAAGATTACTATCAAAAACCCTAACCCTAAGGGTCCTCAGAAAAAGCGTGTTGGGAAGGCGAAGAGATCTGAGAATGATAAGGTAGTAAGAAACATCTATTTCTTTAAAATAACAATATTGTTGCCTCTGTTTCTTATCTACATTATTATTCGTAGAGTGAAGGGAATATTTCTAGACCTCTTAAGCGTTCTCGTCAAGTTATAGCTCTTTCAGATGAAGTGGATATTCTTGATTTTTTGCCTGCAGACCCTGTTCCGCCGCAAGATAAATATTCTCCCTCTCCTTGCGTGAATTCCAATATTAACACCCATACTACTTCTTCATCAATCCCAAGTGAAATTATTGATGCTAATATTTCCATCTCTAATAATCCCAATATTTTAAAAGTTACGATAGATGAATCTATGATGGTTGGAACTATGATAAATGAATCAGCAACAAATAAACCTGCGATGAATGAATCCATGGTAAATGAAACTACGGTGAATAAAACTACGGTGAATGATACTGCGGTGAATGAGACTACAGTAAATGAAGCTGCGGTGAATGATGTTGCGGTAAATGAGAATGTAATTGCGACTAATCAAGTTCCTTTTTCCATTCCTACTATCACGAATGATTCAAATCAAGTTCCTGCAATGAATGATGTTGTCAAAATCTCTTCTTCTACTTCTCTTCCTTATTCCCAAGAAATATCAACAGGGGTTGAAGCCTCCTTTCAAATATTATCTGAAGTTTTGAACGATGCTATGAAATTTTATACAGATCCTGCGAAACATGATGTTTATATGATTCTAAGCAAGCATCTCGGATCATGCGGTTCTTCATCTTCGCTAACTGCTTTAGAAAGTGAGGTTGAAACCTTGAAGGAGAACCTTCAAGCAAAAACTTTAGAATGTGAACTTCTCGATCATAAGCTTCGTAATTCTGAATTGGACTGCGAAAATCTTTGCAGCAGAAATGATGATCTGAAAGGTATAACTTTCTTGCCTCTGCTTTTTCCTCAGTAAATCTATGTTTTCTATGTACTAAATTTTTCTTTATTTATTTGTTGACGCATATTTAGCTTCAAAACATAATCAATTAATGAAGATACTTGAATGGGAAACCATCGCTGATGAAGCCCGCATTGAGAAAGAGTCTTCGAAAGATCAATTTGATAGGTTGAATATTCTTCACACATATTCAATTGACGAGATAAATAATCTTAAGAATGAGAATAACCAACTAATTTGCGAACGAGATCGCCTAAGTAATGAAGCCACTCAACTTTTATATTCGCTAAATCAAACTAATTTGGAGGTGGAATCTTTATCAGATGAAAACAAAACTTTGTCTCAAGAGAAACGTAGCTTTGTGAGTAAAACAATGGTTTATTCGCAGAAATTGGGCAATCTTCAAAGGTTGTGTGACAGCCAAGAGCAATCTCTTCGTGTATTGAAAGATGACATTAAAAAGATAGCCGAATCATCTGCCGCTGAACAAGATAAACTTATAAAAGGTAGATTAGCTCTAAGCGTGAAAGTCAACAATCTCAAAGATGACTATGCTCAACTGAAGAAATCCCATTCCTCTTTAAAAGAAGAAAATGCTTATCTTTTATCTAAAGAGAAAAGTATAAAATCTCGTTTGAAAGGTAAAGTTGGTGATACTTTTGATGATACCATGAATCAATGGAAGAATTGCTTCCTTAACATAATTCAAACTTTATCCTCGCAGAAGGAAGGTAGTCATTTTGACTGCCTCATCTATTAATTTTTTCATTGTATTTTCCCATCTTATTTCTTGCGAGAATTCCATCTAATATGCAACTTTTCTTCCGTAGAATCTGAGAAGCATATTCAAGCTTCTATCTCTGATCTGTCTACGAAGTTGGCCAAACTTAACAAAAAGAATACCATGCTTTCTAACTCTCGCAACAGAGAATTGAGAAGATTTTACTACCTTGAATACTTCAAGGATATAGAGATCCGAAACCGGGAAAAGAATTGCCTCCGCAAGGCTCATTTAGGCGCTAAGGTTCTCATAAACAATGTTTTATTCTCTCATTCTTTACCTCCTATAAAGATCAAACCCTTGGAGATAAATGATAATGAAGTTCCTCGTCTCATTGATGAAGATCTAAATTATTCAAGTGATGAAGAAGATTTTTCCGAAGATGAGAAAAACCCAACTAAAGAAATAGAAGAAGAAGAAAACCTTCCCAATGAAGCAGAAGAACGAAATCCTCCTCAAAAGGCAATCGCTAGTGATGGAGAAATAGAAAAAGAAGAAAATCCTCATAATGAAGCAGAAGAACAAAATCCTCTTCAAAAATCAATCGCTAGTGATGGAGAAAAAACTCAAACTAAAAAAGATATTGCTGGTGAAGATGATAGTAGCAATCAAGAATGATGAAATTAAAGAAGAATATACTCTTTTAAAGTTTTAAATCTTGTTTTATCATGTCTTCCTGCAAAATATCTTGTTCTTTTCCCTGTCCTGCGAATTATTGTAATTTCTGAATCTTTCTTCTTCCTGCTTCTTTTTGCGAAATATTGCAATTTTTGTAACTCAATCATCTTCTTCTGATTATCTATTTTTATTAACCTGAATCTCCTATCGCAAATTCTTGTAACTTGATTGTCTTCTTTTTATTATCTTGATTCTTTTCAAGGAAGATAATGAAATATTGTTTTATAATCCCCATATTTTCCCCTCATAATCTTCCTTGAGAAGTACTAATATATTACCATTGTAAGAAATCCTAAACTTGCCTCTTGTTGTTAGTCTGCAATATGATAAATGAAGTATCACAAATAATTCTACGAAAAATCTGTTATATGCTTCGCAGATATAACCTCTCTTGTGGTCTTATTTCGCCTTCCTAGTTAAAGGTCTTATTATGCCACTTTTATGCGACAAGATCGCAGGACATTCTTACTTTCACATGTAATAATCCATTGATCTTGTCTTATCATTTATTTTGATCTCTGCGACAATATGATAAGTCTAAGCCATCTTGTGAGATTAACCTCTCTTTGCTTTTTAAGACTTATGACATTGGCGTCTTTGTGATGAAATCGCAGGACGTTTTTTCGATTTATATCCTCTTATCATTGATTTCATTTATCTCGTCTTTTGTTTTTATCGCAAAAACCCATTGATCTCATCTTAACATTTCTCTTTAGGCTTTTTGGCCTATCATGCGGCAATATGACGGGCCTAAATATTCTTGCGAATATAAAGTCCCATGACATTGCTGTCAGGTCATGCGACAATATGACGGGCCTAAATATTCTTGCGAATATAAAGTCCCATGACATTGTCGTCTTTTTTGATACACAACTCCCTAATGGAGGGTATCGCCCTTATCTCTCCCCCTGGTTGCCCCTTCAAGGAGACGTACTTCTTCCATACAAGACTAGCTCCTCCCATCCGGTTCTAGAAACAACCAGTTGTTTTCGTAGATTCTTATCCTTTATGCCTATATGGCTTATAGTTACGAGACTACACCCTAGTGGGGTTTTCTTCGGGCCGAACACATCATAAGCCAAGACTTGCCATGGATGGCCAGGGTAGGTTCATCCGTCCTGGGCACCCACAACTCAACCGTATACCTCGGCTCCTTGATCATACTTTGCATTCCTTAGGAGAAACTCTCGGGCGCCCAACCAGGGTATAACCTTATATAGTTGGGAATCCAAGTTATCCCTCCCGGATGGATTTTTTATAATCCCAAATCTCCATGACTAGGTTCCAGCAGCAGTATAGCCTTTCCCATAGCCATGCAAAGAGATACCCCCCTTATGACGTACTTTAAGGACATTGCCTCTTACGGAATAGAATCCGCGAACTAGGGTGTACACCATAAAGGTTCGTCCCATTTTTATATGTTTTTAGGCGATTTGCGCCCGTCTTATGCATTTGCATTAAAATTATTGATTATCTCGCAAATTATTGCGAAAAATTGCTTTGTATTTAGCCGAATTTATTTTTGTGAAAAATATCTTTTATTCTCTCGCAATTCCTTGCGTATAATCCAGTCATCCTAGTCTTTCAAACCTTTTATTAATAATATTTTCTTAGATATTGTCTATTCCATGGTCTGCCAAGTCTTTGACCCATGTCTCTTCCTTTTGGATCCATTAACTTATATGCTCCAGTTCCAATTATTTCTTTGATGATATATGGCCCGTCCCATTTTTTCGCTAATTTTCCTCCATTTTCTCGCTGATATTCTGGTGTTTCTCGCAGAACTAGATCTCCAACTTGGAACTCACGTTTCTTTACTCGCTTATTATATTCACGAGCTAATCTGTGATGATAGTTCTCCATATGTTGTAATGCTTTTTCTCTCTTTTCTTCTAATTCATCAAGTTTGTCTAGAATCATACCAGCACTAAGATTCTTTTCCCAAGCTTCTCTTTTTGTCGTAGGAATAGCAACTTCTGTTGGTAATACTGGCTCAACTCCATATGTTAAACAAAAAGGTGATACCCCAGTTGCTTCTCTTCGTGTTGTATTATAAGCCCAAACGCATTATGGACTTGTTGACACCATGTTCTATGATGCCCTTCTAACTTCTTCTTGAGGATATCTGCGATTGTTTTGTTAGTTGCCTCAGCTTGACCATTAGCTTGTGGGTATAAAGGAGTCGATTTTCCGCATTTTATCTTGAATGCATTAAGTAACATCTCTATATTTTGTCCTTCAAACTATTTTCCATTATCTGACACCAACTGCGCAGGATATGTGTTTTCCATGTATCGAAAATATTTATACATGTGGTGATATGTGTTTCCTGCAACTACATTCGTCGCATAAATGTAGTTTCAGGAATTCCCACAATATCTAAACCCCACTTTCCAAATGGCCAAACATTTTTTGAAGATGTTAATGTTTCACCGGGTGCATGTATTCTTTTTGCAAATCGCTGACATTCTTCGCAACTTCTTGATAGATTCTTTGCATCTTCATGCATATATGGCCAATAATAACCTTGCATTTTAGTTCTGTATGCTAAAGATCTTCCGCCGCTGTGATTACCAGCATCCCCACTATGTAACATTTTTAATATTTGTTTTCCTTATTCTTGTGTCAAACATCTGAGGGAAGGCCCATTTAAAGATTTTCGATACAATATCCCATCTCTTAATTCATAATTTGTTTCTCTACTTTTTAATTTATGTGCTTCCAATCTGTTTCTTGGTACCTCTCCCCTTGCTAGATATGCGTGAATTTCCGCACGCTAATCTGCGATAATTCTACTTGATTCTTCGCCATTATTTTCTACTATCATTTCCTCAGCCTCCTCTTCTTCTTCTTTATTAATTGAAGGTGCTATGAGTGTTTGTATTTTTATATTTCTCGCGGTTGGATCCACCATCATACTTGATATAAACGCAAAATCATCTGCGAGCCTATTATCTCTTCTTGAAATATGCCTCCATTTGAGTTTTGGAATTTTCGCAGATAATTCTTCTACAAGTTTCTTATATTTTTTCAAAAATATATCATTAGTTGCATATTCCCCTTCAATTTGGCGAATAATCAATTGCGAATCACTCGTAATTCTTGCATTTTCTACCTTCATCTCTATCGCAAATCTTAGAGCATGTACTACAACCTCATATTCTGTCTCATTATTAGTAGATTCAAATTCTAGTCGGAATGCAAATGCCATTTTTGCACCTTCTGGCTAAATAAAAACGACTCCCACTCCATTTCCTTCTCCGTTGGATGACCCATCTACCAATATCTCCCACCTAGTTGGTTCTGTTAAAAGATCTCTAGGATCCCCATATTCTTCCATTATATCCATCATGTCTTCTACAGCTTCATCATCCTCCAAAGGAAATTCTCATGAGAAAATCTGAGACAATTTGAGATTTTTGGCGAGGATAAAATTGCATATTGGATCTCAAAATGCCCCACTTGTGCATTCCATCTTTCAACTCTGCCTGATCTTTTTGAATTTTTCATTACTGATTCAATTGGTACTTTTGTTAGTACTTTGATTTTATGCTCTTGGAAATATATGCGAAGTTTAGATGCTGCATAAACTAACGCCAGAATTAACTTTTCAATCTTTGAATAGTTTTTCTCCGCAGCATTGAATGTTTTGCTGATGTAGTAAATTGGTTTTTCAACTCCTGCGTCATTTCGCAAAAGTACCGCGCTTAAAGCATGTTGAGTTGTCGCAAGGTACATCAGCAATTATTCTCCTGGTTCAGCCTTCTGTAAAATGGATATGTTCATCAAATATTCCTTAATTCCTTGAAAAGCTTTCTCACATTCATCTGTCCATTTAAACTTTGTTCCCTTCTTTAGTATGTTGAAGAAATGTTTGCATTTATCTGATGATCGCGAAATAAATCTTCCTAGTGAGGCTAAAAGTCCATTCAATTTTTGCTGGAGTTGGCATATCCCGAACTGCTTGCACCTTTTCAAGATCAACTTGTATTCCTTCTTTTGATACAATATATCCCAAGAACTTCCCAGATGATACTCCGAAAGTACATTTCTCAGGATTTACTTTGATATTAAAAAGCCGCATCTGATCAAAAATTTCCCTTAAATCCTGCACATGATTTTTAGCTTCTTTACTTTTTACCAACATATCATCCACATATACCTCTAAAGTTTTATGTATCCATTTTGCGAACACCTTTTCCACCATTCTTTGGTAAGTTGCTCCTGCATTTCGTAACCCAAAAAAGGCATCTTTGTGTAGCAAAGATAATCCTCCGGGAGCAAAGAATGCAGTATGTTCTTGATATTCTTCCACAAGTGAGATTTGATTATAGCCCTTGTATCCATCTAACGAAGATATTCGATCATTTCCTGCGGAAGATTCCACTAGCTGCGGGATATCTGGCAAGGGAAAACTATCTTTGGGACATGCTTTATTTAGATCAGTAAAATCAATGCAAATTATTATCCCCTTATTTTTCTTGGGAACTTCTACCATGTTGGCGATCCATTCTGGATATTTTGCTTGCCTTATAATTCCTGCGTCAAGCATCTTCTGCAATTCTTCTTCTATCTTGGCATGATAAGTGGTTGTAATCTTTCTTATTCTTTGTTTGAATGGTCTCACATTTTTGTTAATCTCTAATCTATGGAACGCAACGGATGGATCTATTCCAGGAATTTCATCCATATTCCACGCAAAAATATCTCTGTATTCTCGCAGAAGGTTTACAGTTTGTTCTTCTTCCTCCACATCCATCTTAGTTCCAATTTTCAACATTTTTGGGTCTTCTTCACTTCCAATATTTACTTATTTTGTTGGTTCTGCTGCGGTATAACTGGTTTCATGTTCTCCCATTGGTGTTGGTGTTTTTATTACTTGCGCTGGTTCATCATTTTCTTGCGATACGTCGTCAAATATTCCTTTTCCTTCCTCTGATCTTATCATGTAAATCTTGAATTCTTCTTCTTTCCTTTCTTCTCTCCTCATTTTTCTGTGCTGTTTTCGCAATTGAATTTGATTTTCACAATTCTTTACTTCATTCTGGAAACACAACTCTGCATAATCTGCATCTCCTCTAATCTCGCCAATTCCGCTAGGCATAGGAAACTTTATGCACTGATGTATAGTTGATGATACAGCCTTGATTGCATGTATCCATGGTCTTCCCAACAGCATATTATATGGTGATTTCACATCCACCACACACAAGTTTATCTGCGTCTCTATTTCCCCCAGCGGAATTCGCACTACAATTTCACCTTTAGGTTTTGTTAGAGATTTTCCAAATCCATGAATATGATATGTTGAACTAAGCATTTCTTCATCTTTGTATCCCATTTTCTTGAATGTGAGGTAAAACATTATATCCACAGAACTTCCTGCGTCCACCAGAGTCCTATTCATAGCCCACTCTTCCGTAGATCTTATTGATTTCTTTTTTCTTGTTGGTACAACAGACACTGTTATCACCAATGGAGATGTATGACTTAAATTCTCTTTCGGAATTTTTGCTGCCGTGAATGTGATCTTCTGTTTTTCCCAATATTTTAGCGGTGATGCCTCATCTACCATCATGATTTTCTTTCCTTCAAAATCACGCTTGTGTATCCTTCCTCTAATATCTTCATGGAACTTATCTATCATCATCTTTGTTATTACATCACACTCCAATTTCTTTTGATTATCTTTGACTTCAACCATCTTTTCTTTCACCAATTTTCTTGATATTCTTCTAACTCTTGAATAATTTCTTTCTTTTACCTAACTTTTGCTATGATTTTCAACTATTCTTCCCTATTTCTGGGCGCCAAAATGTAGTTGCAGGAATTCCCACACTACACCCATCTCAAGAATTTATCAATATTTATGACACAATTTGAAGATTAAGGACCTTTTTATTAATATGATCTTTTAAAAGAATTACAATGATCAAGAACACAAGACACTTAATAAGATTTTCTCTCTCCTAAAACTTTCTTAGCACTCAAAAATTCATTCCCCCCTCTGGAATTATTCATTTCCTTTATATAGGCATTTACATAGTGGATTACAGCTCATGACAGCTCATTTACAGCTAAGATCCTCTTTAATTTAGGATCTGGATAATTGTGATAAATCGCAATTAGCACCACCTTAATCATTCGCAGATTTTATTGATTCATCGCAGAAATGTCACACTTTTCTCATGTTTCTGTCGTTTTCATCTGATATGTCATTCCTTACGTCATTTTGAGATGTATCGCAGAATATCATTGACGTATCGCAAAACTATTGTTTATTTCGCAGGAATATTGTTGTGACAATATTCTGATCCTACAATGGTTTTTCAAAATATTAAAATATGTAGGTTTTTAAAAAATATTTTGGAAGTTTTCCTTCCCACCATTCAACGTGTTGCAGGAATTCTCTCTTCATTCCTAACTGCACACATGTGAGACCCATAAAAAAGTTATCTTTTTGAGTGCAATATCATAAAATCCTTTTTGGTGAGGCAGAAGTTGAGGCGAAATGCTTATTGATCGCTCTCAAATACGCATTCTCTCATTATGGTGTGGTTATTTCTCACTCAAGATTTAAGAATAAATATGTTCTTTGGTATTTCTAACTTCTTATTACTAGCATGCAGAAACTCTATGTCCTCATAGCTCTTTGGATGCTTGGGACGCTGGAACGCTTTGAAATTGGAGTAAGTTTTGTGGGTATATCTCTAGTAACCCCTCACGAGACTATAACTCGTCCACTAGGGACACCTAGGGGTTTAAAGGCTTGTTATTTATGCTAAAAGTGACCGTAGCCTCGACAACACAGAATAGTATATATGTTTCAAAATTGTTTTGTTTGATTTGCTCGAGGACTATCAAAGTCTAAGTGTGGGGGAATTTGATAGGTGTAGAATACACCGTATTTATTATCTATGGTTTATGCTTTATTTGCTATTTTTCTTGTGAATTATGTATTTTACGTGTGTTTTTGAGTTATTAGGTACTCTGGAGTCGCACGGAGAAAAAGATAAAGAAATCACCCAATTTGAGCAAAAAGGTCAAGATTGTCATTTCATGGGCGAGCACTATCTGGAGCCCAGTCAAGGTTAAGGGGTAACTTTATTTCGAGGAGTACTAAGCACATACCAGTTGAAGTTAAGGGGCTACCAATCTAGTGTATCCCTAATCCTAAGTATGGGTGTAAATAACTATCCCAGTTGGGTTCATATTATCTTATCCATGGGGGTGTAATCATCCGCCCCTGACTAATAACCTAAAATCGAGAGAGATGTTTTCTCTCGTTCACCTCATTTACGCTGAAATTGAGAAACAGAAAAGCAGCTGATGCTGATTGAGATTGAAAATCAAGAGAACAGATCGGGAAATAGGCAGAGAGATTGAGAGAATTAATGAGTTTTGCTGATTGAATCGAGAGACAATGAAGGAGATTGAAGAGGATTTTGAGAAGATTAGGGTTTGATGTTTCTGTGAATCGAAGAAGAAGAAGCAGAAGAGAAATTGAACAAGTATGGGATTGTGGCCAAGATTAGGTGGAATTGATTCAGGAGATGAAGAAGAACAATGGGTTTTGAACTATGAAGATTACAGGGTGAAATTGGATCTGTGTTGATGTTGGAGGAGAAATCAGTGGCTGGTTGAATACAAGAATCCGAGAAATATTGTTGATGGGTTGGTTTGTGAATTCAGTGTAGAATATTTTCTAAAAAGAAGATGGGTTTCGAAGTCAGTGAACAAAGAAGGAGAATTAAAGGGGTTTTATGGCTGCTGTGGAGTAGAAGAAGGGTTTGTTGTTTCCCTTAATTGATGAATGGATTTTGGTGGTGTTTGCAATTGAGATAGGGAATTGGTTTGAGTGCTATAAATTGATGTTTCTGTGGAGCGAAGGTATGGGGTTGTGTGGGAGATGCTTGTGTGATTACAGGGACATGTTACTGTTATTATGTCCATTTAAGCCTGAGATGGAGCACTGCAAGGGGCTGAAGATGATATCGCAGTGAGAACTCAAGTGGGTATTACAGGTGGAGGCTTGCAGAGAAATGAACTGGTAAAATAGAGGAGATATTCATGGGTTTCAGGTGAATGAGTTGGTGATGATGTTATGGCTGAGTTATGTGCATAATGGCAGAGAATGGTTCGAATTGTGTTGCTTTGAGGCTTGGTAATTGAATACCAGTTTGCAGTGGTTGAGCTAAGAAAGAAGAATGGGTGTGTATGGAACTGTCTAGATGAATGTCTAGGGCAGGTACATCAGTTGCGGGTAATGACTTTCATGGGTTTATGGTGTTATGGCTTAATGCAATGCATATTTGCTGTTGGAGTTGAAATGTTGTGTGTGTGGAATGCATGAACTTGCAGTTGGTGAGGCAATGGTAATGAAGTTGGTTTTGAATTGGTTACAAAGAAGCAAGAATTGCTGATAGTGATGTAGTTGTGGAGCCATGAATTTGCAGGAAATGGCTAGTGCAGTGTGTTGTGTTGCTGCAATGGTGCTGTTGATGGATGTATGAATCTGAGACTAGAGTTTTATCTGAGTTGACTTACAGGGAAGCAGTGAAAGGTTGAGTTGTATTTGGAGATGGCAGTGGTAATGATTTTAGATGGAACTTTAAGAGAGTTGGTATTGCTGCAATAGAGAGAATGAAGAATGGCCATCATGGCTGGTGTCACACCTTCAAATGCTCCAAGTAATTTTTCGCGAAGATATAACTCGGCAATACAATGGTTCAGTGATCTCTTATCACCCAATGTATTTCAGCCTTATAAGATTGCGCCAATGCAATCATTCAACTCTAGCAAGAGTATGCAACGGAAGACTAACTTAGATTTTATCTACCAAATAATGTATCCCATACTACAAAGAGGTTCTTGCCATGTTTATGCTTCACATAATTGGGGGAGTATAATCAAATCAACAAGAAACCAAAGCCAAACGCATAAGCCAACAAACTCACTTTTATTAGCTTAAGGGGAAGATACAAAAACGTCCAACCAATGGACTTTACAAGCTTATTCTCTAAGCCTATGCAGAAATCACTCTCTACTGCCTAAATGGTTCCTCAACACTCGAACTATTGAACAACTCGTTTACAAGGATTCTCTGGATATTTATAATGCCAAGAACCAGGGCCAATCCGTATGCAACTCTGTTGCACGCCCATGAACAGCCATCTGTCCATGGGAAGTTCCCTAACCGCCAGTTTGACTTTTTAACTACTAGCTTTAGTGTTGGCTTGCTCAATGGAGCCACACCTGTCCTCAATGGTTAGGATATGCCAAACTCGGTTATAAAGCACTTTATAACCGTCTCTAACTTGCTCGCACGCTTGGCATGCTTGAACTCAAGTCCCGCAACATCGCCACTTGCAACTCAGCTTGCACTTCTGCCAATTACTGCTATTATGGCCTGCGTTGCGCTATTATAGCTTGTGTTGTGATGTAAATCAATAATGTTGTAGAAAGTGGTAGTAAGGTTTTCGTTCACTCGGACTTGGTGAGATTGATTTTAAGAATTAAAAAAAAATCTAAACTAAAATAAAAATATATACAAATATTGTCACAGGATGAAGAGATGACTGGGACTCGGGATTCCACCAATTTTCACATTCATGCGGTTTAACTATTAATTCCGGAAAATTAAATCTCATAAAATAGCAAACATCGACTCTAAATCTTTGCCAAAGTAGATCCTCAAAACATTAATTGTATCCCCTAAGCATAGATTATCTAAACAAAGCATAACCTATCAAATTGAATCACAACTAATTTTATCGAATCATAAATTAATTTAAAATAAGTGCAAAAGTCATATAGAAATTAAATAGAATTACCACATGGGTGAAAAACAGCTTCCTCCGTCGTCCCAGTGGTGGGGTTTATCTCATCATTGTGTAAACTTTCTCAAGATATTGATTCATGCTCAAAAATGGTTTACAAATGATGAAAAGGGAGAAAATGATGAAAATCGGATGTTTGCAACGTTTATAATTGTTGCAAACACCGTTACAGGAAACGATAAAGATAAATTGTTGCTGTTAAGGAAACTCTGATACCCACTTCTTTGTGTCATTATCACTGTTGAAAAGAACGACTGTCTTGGATGGTCTGTTCTTCGTGTTCTTCAGGTATGCAGCAGTAGAAATGAACTTTCCTGCATCTTTGATTTTTGTCTCTGTGATGCACTGTAACTCTCCCTAACTCTCCATCCCCCTTCTCTGAGTCCCAAGCACCCTATTTAAACACGACAGGGTTCAAAATCTCCCGGATATCTTCATTAATCGCTGTTATTCTTCGCTTCCAAAAAGGGAAAATAATTTCCATTTTTATCTTTACCACGCGTTAAACTCTTTCCAACATGCTCCATATCGTCATGTACACGCCTCAAATGTGGTTATACACAGTTCCATCTCACGCCATGCACAGAAAGCACATACAATCCCGTGAAACACCTCTTCCATTGACGTGCTGCCCTGTTTTCTTCTCTCGGATTTTCTAGCCAAATTTAGTCGAAAACATCGACCATACCAGCCCTGTTAGTATGATTCAAGTCAAACCATGAAGTTTCAGCGATTCAATCTCCTTCTATCATGACCAAAACACGAACTCTAATTCTGCCCTGTGAAACCAAGTTTTCCCGCCAAAATTTATATTCAAATAGGGAAGATGGGTATCCCCCTAACCAACTGTGGGATGCGAATAGCAATGGGTTGCCCCTTAGCAATTGGGTTACCCCTTATCCAAAGTGGGATTCCGAATAGCAAATGTCCTCCGGGGGTGTTCCGAGCAACTTTTCGAGCCTAATTTTCCAACAATCTTTATTTCCAAAAAATACCTACAAACACACAAAACACCATAATAAGGACGAAAATAAGTACTAACAATACGGAACATTGAAGACAAATTAGACACATAAATGCGTCAATCAAATACCCCCAAACTTATTATTTTCTAGTCCCGAGCAAATCTAATCTAGAAAATAAAATGACTACACTTAGCACGTGTAGCAAGCCGTTAAACCGCTAGGTGGCCCTAGTGGCGGAGTGTTGTCTCCGGAGGGTTTACCAGAGGTGTACCCACAAAACCTGTACTTCTAATTGGTCACAAGTATCCAAAGATCTATGAGGACATACAAATTCTCAACCTATCTCCAAGTGACTAGAATGCTAGAGAAATTAAAGGTGCCAGCTCTAAAGCTGACCGAGGAAAAGGGGAGACACATCCGCAACACTGTTAGAAAAAGAGATATCCGCTACACATCTAGATAAACATTGTAAGATGCGTCCGATGATTTACAGCTGGATAAGATTATGAGAGAAAAAAAAGATGAGAGGGACATCTGCTACACAGCTGGACTAATTACGTGTGATGAGTTAAACCAGAGCTAGAAAGATCTTGTGCTAGATTGAAAGCGGACTAACAAATCAACCAAATGCATCTCTCTTCGACTCTCTCATAGTGCTCAGTAGAAACAACGTCTTCTTCGGTCTTCAACTGTTGATGATAAATTCTTGAAACTCGTAGAACCTTGACAATTAACTCTTCTCTTTGATTTCTCACTTGAAATTTCCTTATAGATTTCTACTTTCCTATGGCCTTATTGAGCAAAATTTAAACTTTTTTCTTTCATTTTTTTCATTTTTTCCTTTTTTTCCTTTTTTTTTCCTTTTTTTTTTCCTTTTTTTTTCCTTTTTTTTTTCCTTTTTTTTTAAATAGAGTAATAACAAGACAAAAATTTACATGGCCATCACAGAAGGACTTTAACACTTGGATCTTCGCAACTTGTAATGTCTTAGTATCATGAACTTCAACAACTTATATCGTTTTTCTTGCTCTTATAACTTCTTGTAACCCTTGATTTTTTGAATTCTGATTTTCTATTGTTGATTCTAAACCTTAAACCTCTTCAACTTTCTTCATAGATTTTGATGTCGCTCCGTTTGTTGATGATGATAAGTTTCTACTGAGAGAGAGTCGTAATCTAGTAACTAAGACTACATTGTGAGGTTGCTTTGTCTTTCTAGCATTTCCTGACTTACTTGCCTTTCCATCATGGATGGTTAGGTCCATCACGGTTACCCTCTAAAAGGAACAAGTTCTCTCCTGAATTTCAAGGATCTCAATGTATTTTTTTTTCTCTAATGTATCAATAGGTTGTTATCCCTAGCATTCCAATTTCTATCTTTTCGGTGAGAAACAATACGTAAACTTAGCTAACCGGATACCATGTGACGCTAGAAGTTTCAAAAGTGCAACTAAAAAGCTCTTCCTCACCCCCAAACTTAAATCTAACATTGTCCTCAATGTTCTAAAGATGAAATTAAAAGCATGAACAAGGAGAAATTGTTACCACTTGAAGAAAAGAGTAAGGAAAGATATTACCGTGTTGCAAGAATATTGGGTTACCTCCCAAGAAGTGCTAAGTTTAAAGTCTTCAGCTAGACATTGGAAGAATTAGTCACCTCATAGAATCATATAGCAGCAGCCGGAATAATTGCGGGTCATCTGGATCAAAAAGTGCTAACCACAAGAAGAGGAAACTGCAACAGACCAGGAAGATATCCAACACACCCTTATCTAGTTTCCTGTTTAAAACAACTACATCTAGCTGTAGTTCCGGTTCAGGTTCTATAACTGGGTCTAGATAAAATGTTTTCATCAGCTGGATTTTCTCAAAGGAAGTATCCTGAAGATCAGGTTCTAGAGTATGGATACTCAATTAAGAATTTAAAAGCACATAACAACAACCTGAATAACTGGGGATCCTCTAAGTCAATCAGACTTGACTCACACAGTGGACCACAGTAGTGGTCATTCTTAAGAAAATATGTCGACCCTAATTTTCTAAAGTAATTAGGTTTAGTCTCAAAACTTAATAACTGACACATCTGAAATTCATATGTTCCCACAATTGGAAGGAAGGTTTTTGGTGGGAAAACAAAGTCAATCGTGGTATCATAGCCTGGGTTAACCACATCAACCAGAGGATGGGTTTCTAACAACTGAACTTCTTTATGGTCACAATTAGGTTCAGGAAAAAGTGTATGAAGATAATCTTTTAAAATGGTTGAGGCACATATGTCAAGTCCCAAGTTAGGGACCTTTCTAAGAGTTAAGGTACATGGAGAATGATAATCACCCCCAAACTTAGAGTTTTTAGTGTCTCTAGAAAGACTAGTCACAACTTCTCTAATTTCAAGGCTATCTGATTCCTGAAAATGGTCAATTGATTCTTCTAAGTCAGGTACATTCTCACTCATCTCTACGAGTTTATTTTCTTTTTCTAAGTCTATTGTTTCTAAATCGCTAGACTCAAAATATACTCGTTCCTCTAAACTATCATTAGCTTCGCAATCAAAAGGAAATACTACATCGTCTAAAACGGTGGTATCTCTAGTCAAATCCCCATCCTTTCGAATAGGTGAATAATCATTAAAATTATTGGGACTTGAACCAGAAATAGTACTATCATTATAAAGCTCAATTGGAGTTACAATTTCCTTATCACTATGCCTACATATGTATGATTCTTCATTAACACTATCCTCATAATCATAATAATATGAAAATGGTTGAACCTCATCTAAAATAGTATTTCCAATTCTATCCTTGTCATCTTGATTAGGTGAATAGTAACTATCCTCATTTTCAAGGGTGAAACTGGGAACACTGTGTTGGAAATTCAGATTATTTCGAGCAATTATTTCATTTGTCCTAGCTATCCGCTTGAGGGTATCTTCTAAAGAAGGTTCACTCATTATTGTAGTTCTTTCGTCCATAACTATACCATTCCTCTCAGCTAACTTACGTGTCGACTCAGTTAACTTCCTGAGGGACTCTTCTAAAGAAGGAGTGGGAACAGAAGGATCATAAAAATGACTACTTTTCAAAAGTTGGATTGTATCCTCTAGAGACGAAGAACTAGTATTATAATCTTCTTGCTCGTAAGACTGATGCACGTGTGGATAGTAATTGGGCTCACCATGGTATGACCCATAACCTTCAAAAGATTGGCGTTCCCAACCACTATTCACACTATGGTCATAAAAAGAGTAATGTCCATATTGTTCAGTTGGATATTCATATTCATTGTGATGGCTATTATAATACCAATTTGACATCCTAACTGCAAGGGAATTCTACACAAACACAAACAAGGCTGACTCGACCACAACAAACCTACTGATTTCTAGAAAACAAAAAGCATGATGGCTCCACGTAGATTATTTCTAGACCATCTTCTAATCCTTCGAAAAGGAATTAGATACAATTTAAGCAGACCCCTCTGGAATCAATCCAAGTTTAAGTAAGTTGAATAGAGGCGAGGGAAGCTACATGGAGCTTTGATACCCAAGTCCTCACCGCATTACAAGGCGACGCAGTCACGCACTCAACACACAGAAACCATCATGAACTTCGAAGTATGCTTAAAAGAGTAACCAATATTTTTTGAATTACTTTACTATTAAGCTCGTTACCCTATCGGTCTCGTTCTAGTCAGTATTTTAGTCTTAGGTTCGCGTTTGATATCGTTTTCCTAAGACGGGCAAGAAGCGAACGGTGATGAAATCCGAACCCTTATCTTGTATGGCCAGTCCTTGCCCTTTACTAGGAAATTAAAGCGACCGTTTTCAAAACCTCAACATATATGCATACAAAATCATCCAGTAAACCCGCTGACAGGGGATTCACGGGTGTTTAGAATTCTTACCTCCCGTACCAGACGGGGGATGAACCGTTGAAGTCGACTCGGGCCACGACTCATATGTCATGTATGAACCCGAGGGGCCGAGGTGATATCATAATCACCGTCCTTCCATGTGCAGTTTATATTTGAAACTACCCTTCCGTGGGGTTTAAAATAAAAATAAAAAAATGTCCCAAAGTTTAAAGTCCAAAAATAAAGAATAAAAAAAAATGTCCAAAAATTACAAAAATTACAAAAATATTTTCCTAATTACAGTTTCTAAAAATAAAAGGAAATAAAATAATTATTTACAAAATCTTCTTCACTCCTTGGACTCCTCTTTTCTTTCCTTCTTTTTGCGATGCTTTCCTTTTATAGCACTTTTTATTTCCTCGTAGCTTTGCTCCAAATCTGAAAAGATCAAAAAAAAAATACCAAAGGCGTAAAAGAGAACAAAAAGAATAAAATAAAAATAAAAATAAAACCTAAAAACAAATCTATACACAAGTCCGCGTCGGCGGCGCCAAAAATTAATGTAAATCAATAATGTTGTAGAAAGTGGTAGTAAGGTTGTCGTTCACTCGGACTTGGTGAGATTGATTTTAAGAATTAAAAAAATAAAAAATAAATAAATAAATATATATATATATATACAAATATTGTCACAGGATGAAGAGATGACTGGGACTCGGGATTCCACCAATTCTCACATTCATGTGGTTGAACTATTAATTCCGGACAATTAAAGCTCATAAAATAGCAAACATCGACTCTAAATCTTTGCCAAAGTAGATCCTAAAAACATTAATTGTATTACCTAAGCATAGATTATCTAAACAAAGCATAACCTATCAAATTGAATCACAACTAATTTTATCGAATCATAAATCAATTTAAAATAAGTGCAAAAGTCATATAGAAATTAAATAGAATTACCACATGGGTGAAAAACAGCTTCTTTCGTCGTCCCAGTGGTGGGGTTTAGCTCATCATTGTGTAAACTTTCTCAAGATATTGATTCATGCTCAAAAATGGTTTACAAATGATGAAAAGGGAGAAAATGATGAAAATCGGATGTTTGCAACGTTTATAATTGTTGCAAACACCGTTACAAGAAACGATAAAGATAAACTGTTGATATTAAGGAAACTCTGAGACCCACGTATTTGTGTCGTTCTCACTGTTTAAAAGAACGAATGTCTTGGATGGTATATTCTTCGTGTTCTTCAGGTATGCAGCAGCAGAAATGAACTTTCCTGCAACTTTGATTTTCGTCTCTGTGGTGCACTGTAATTCTCCCTAACTCTCCACCCCCCTTCTATGAGTCCCAAGCACCCTATTTAAACACGACAGGTTTCAAAAATCTCCCGGATATCTTCATTAATTGCTGTTATTCTTCACTTCCAAAAAGGGAAAATAATTTCCATTTTTATCTTCACCACGCGTTAAAATCTTTCCAGCATGCTCCAAATCGTCATGTACACGCCTCAAATGTGGTTATACATAGTTCCATCTCACGCCATGCACAGAAAGCACGTACAATCCCGTGAAACACCTCTTCCATTGACGTGCTGCCCTGTTTTCTTCTCTCGGATTTTTTAGCCAAATTCAGTCGAAAACATCGACCATACCAGCCATGTTAGTCTGATTCAAGTCAAACCATGAAGTTTCAGCGATTCAATCTCCTTCTATCATGCCCCAAACACGAACTCTAATTCTTCCATGAGAAACCAAGTTTTCCCGCCAAAATTTATATTCAAATGGGGAAGATGGGTGTCCCCGGCACTAACCAGCTGTGAAGTACGAATAGCAATGGGTTGTCCCTTAGCAATTGGGTTACTCCTTATCCAAAGTGGGAGTCCGAATAGCAAATGTCCTCCGGGGGTGTTCCGAGCAACTTTTCGAGCCGAATTTTCCAACAATCTTTATTTCCAAAAAATACCTACAAACACACAAAACACCATAATAAGGACGAAAATGAGTACTAACAATACGGAACATTGAGGACAAATTAGACACATAAATGCATCTATCATGTTGCGCTATTATAGATTGCATTGTACACTTCTCATTTGAATGCCATCATTCAAGTATCATGCCAACTGAGTCTTGACTTGGTTAGTTCCATCTCCATGCTTCATATGCATCACTTGCATCTCTCTTGACAAGCAAACATCACCAATGGCGTGTTTGGCCTCACCATTGATGCGTAGTTCAAGTCTTGGCCAAAACTTAGAACCATGACTTTGCATCTCATCCTTTATTCCTTCCTTTAGCTGGGCTAACTCTGAATAAGGATATACAACACTATCGCATAATATTGTCAATGCCAAGTAACCTTTCTTGTCTCAGCCATCTTGGCGCTACATCGTCGGAATGCAGCCCCATCTGCCAGGTTACCAATTCCGTGATGCGCCATGATTATGCATCACTATGCGGACCGGTCATAGACCTCCCCCACCCAATATGTTCAACGTCCTCGTTGAGCGCAACATCAGTTCAGTCTTTACTGAACTTTCCTTGGCCTTGTACGCATCTGAGCCACTCTCAGAATCAACTACTTTGTTTAGCCTTTAACTTTGCCAAACCCTTTTCTGCCTAGTACTTTACGCCGCCACTTAGTTTGTTTTCCTTGCCATTGAGCCTATAAATTCTAGCTTCATTGTCGCATCGTCGACTATGCTTCAATCCCTACTTCATTCACATCTCAACACCCAAATTCCATTTGCAATATGTTGCTATGCTCCTTGCATCAGCACACAAATTTTCTTCCAAGCCATTCCGTGCCTAAGTGTACACTTCAAATAGCCAACATATCTGGGTGATATGTATAACTTAGCTTACTTTCCTTGAATTTCGACTGACATTGCACTCTTGTAATTCAACAGGCCTTACTGTAGACTAAGTGTTCTTCAATCATGTTGCAACACTCTTTTGCAAACTCGACTGAAATGCATGACATTAGCCATGACTTAGGATACCCCTAACTTTAGACCGACTCTCGCAACGAGCCCAGGTTCCTCTTCACGTGCCTTTGAAACTAACAAGGCCTCACTTGTTCCTTCAAACTGCTACGCTTTAATGTAGCGGAAAAACAACATCATGTTCTTCCTAACTATGAGTTACTCTTAACTCATATGCTTAATGGACTTACATCTTCATTCTTGCTGCGTTACTCCATTCTATCATTGTAAAATACTATCGCATTTCTACGTAACTCTCCCAACAGCAAACTCGACTATGCCACCAACTTCACTTCTTGCTTGGTTTTGCTTTCAGCGTTTCTTATTGTATACTTTGGCTAGGTATACTTGTAGTGTTTCCCCAATGAACTAGTTTTACATTAAGCAAAAAGAGACAAGGTTTTTGCTTAAACACCACCTTCATTCATTACACTAGCCTTACATAAGAAACTTAGGGACTCCTCCCCATTACACCACTGGCCAACACTCGGCTGTAGTTGCAGAATAACCTACAACTACACCCTCAGTAGAATTTGTAAAACTTAAGAAGTTCTTGATGATGAATGACAATTTTCTTATTAATTCTCTCAATTGATTACAAAGAAGTATCTAAATGGAACTAGAATAGTTACAACTTTCTCTATTCTCTTTCCTAAGATATTTTCTAACACTCATTAAAAGAACCTCTTGAATTTTACATTTGAACTCCTATTTATAGTAAAATTTGTACAACTGTATATGTGTTGCGAAGTATCGCAACATATCTTCGCAAGATTATTTTATGCTCGCAAATCTTTCATACTTCCCCGTGCTTCCTCTATCATCGCATTGTTTTGTAACTCTTTCCTCTTATATTTATTACGATGTTCGTAAGCTAATGTCTTGCGATATTCGGTACCTACATCTTGCCTCTTCTCATGTCAATTCTGCGAAGAAGAAATGATCGTGAGAACATAACCGTTACTTATTCTTTTAGAATTTGGACACGTCTTTTGTAACCGTCCTTTTCTAGCTATTCCCTTATATAAACTCTTTTATATTCTCTTCCTTATCTTTTTCTTACTTTCTCTTTTTACTTCTGCAATTTTATCTTCTTATCACACTCTCCGTTACCATTTTCTCTTCCTGTTTATATCATCATGAGTTCTCCAAGGTAATTTTCTTCTATCTTCCACGTCTTTCACTTGTTTTCCTCTTTGATTTCTGTATAATTTATTGTTTGATTTTGGTTTGTTTCAACAAAACTATTCCTCAGGTGAAACCTCCAACCAGAAATTCAAGCCCTAATCTTCGAAGAAGAAAATCCGAGAATCAAAAGGTAGTTAAAATACTCTGTCTTCTTTTTTAAACAATATATTGTTGCCTCAGTTTTTAATCTACATTTTGATTCGTAGGTTGGTGAAAAATCAAACCCCAACAAGAGATCTCGAGTGACTAAACCCACACCAATAATTTCAATTGATGACTTCCTTCCTGAGGTTGATAAGGAATTTCCCTCTCCTCCTCGTGAAAGCACTTCTTCGCAAACTCCTGCCTCTACTCCATTACCCAGTTTTCAGTCTCCCACAAATGTCAATTTATCAACACTTCTTCAGGATCAACCCTCGCAAAATACTTTTTCAACCTCTTCTCTTGAAAAACCTATCTTAACTCCCAATCCTTTGAGTGTTGTTGCTCCAAACAATTTACAACTTGCTCTTATTCCTTCAAATTCTTCTCCTCTTCCTCAAGAAATTCGAGATGGAATTTACTCAACTTTCCGAATGTTATCTGAGGTTTTGAATAGTACTGCGAAGTCTACTAATGTTCGTTCGCAGTATGAGTTTTGCGAAGCGTTAAATAGTTTCATCAATCCTGATATTTCTATTTCACGTCAATCCTTGGAAAAAGAAGTTGAATTGCTTCGCCAATCTCTGAAGTCTTCAAGAGCAGAATGTGAGAATCTCCGTAAAGAGAATCATCATCTTCAAAATGATTCTCTTGATTGTGCGATCCTTCGCAAAAGGAATGATGAATTAAAAGGTATGATTATTATCTTCATATTTTCCCCTTTTGTTTACTTATATTCTTCATATGTTTGAAACACCCGTTAAAACCCATTCCCCTTTATAGAATCCATCCAGAAATGTAGAATGTTGGTACTTCGCCATGAATCAGATGCAACAGAATATCAAGCCAAGCATGCAAGCCTCTTGAACCAATTCTCCCACTTATCTAATCTTCATTCGTGTGCTCTTGATAATTTTGATGCCCTTTTTCAAGAGAATACCCAACTGATTTACGACCGAAATTTTTTGAATGATGAAATATCTCAACTTACTTCTTCTTTAACTAAAGCCGTCTTGAGAATAGAAACCTTATTAGAAGAGAACGAAACCTTATCAGAAGATAAATGCTCGTATTTGAATACAATGACCGTTTCTTCGCAACAATTAAACACTCTTCAGAATAAATGTTGCGATCAAGAAAATCTTCTTTCTTTGTTAAAAGGTGAACTTGAGGAATTAAAGAAGTCTTCAGATGCAGAGAGAAGTTCTTTTGCCGTTGAGAAGAAGTCCCTTCTTAATAAGAATATAATCTTAAGTACTAAGAAGAATCAACTTGAAGAAGATTACTCTGAACTAGAAAGTCTTAATGCCAAACTTGCGAAGGATAAAAATTTTCTTCTTTCTAAAGATCAAAAGCTTCAATCTAGACTTAAAGGATTAGTTGGTGATGGTTTTGATAATGCGATGGATCAGATGAAGAATTGTTGTCTATCTTTAGCTCAATTTCTTACTTCACAAAGAGAAGGTAGTCATTAAAATTTGACTGCCTCTGATGTACCTTTAAATGGTTATCAATATTCGCAAATTTGACTCTTTGAATTTTGTTTTACTCGCAGAATCTGAGAACAACCTTCGCAATGCTAAGGCTGGATTAGAAACCTCCTGTTCTGAGCTTCGCAAGAAAAATGCTTTGCTTTCTACTCGCTTAATCAACTCTCGTGATCGTGCCATTCGGAGATTCAACTATCTTGCTTATGTCAAAGATATCGAAGATACCAACCATCAGGAAGCTATACTTCGTGAAAGTCATCTGAAAGCTCAAGTCTTTGTGAATAACATTCTCCTATCAAGATCCTTGCCTCCTGTGAAAATTACTCCTCTGAAAATATCTGATGATGAAGTTGCTCGTGATCCTGATAGTGATTTTGATTATGAGAGCGATGATGAAGGACTTGATGATGAAAAAGAATCTATTCCTCAAGGAGATGTTCCTGTTGCAGACTCTACAAAGGATGATATTTCGCAAAAGTCGAATGCTGCTAATGACCCTACTCATCTTAAAGATCCAGCACAGAGTGTTGATGAAGCATAATAATATTCTTTCTCAAATTATCATTGATTCTCTTGTTTTCCTTTCCTTTGAACTCTTTCTCTTAGCTACTGTTGGTTCTCTTTTTACAAACAATTTTGCCTACTGTTTTTGTTCTTTTAAGAAGTACATTTGATATTTTGCGAAAATGATTTGACCTTTCTTAAATTGAATGCTTTCCTTATTTGCATCATTTGATCATATGAAGAAAAATAATATAGCTTAAAGACTTAGCTTAGTATCTCCTTTCCCCCTATTATTGCTCTTCAGATGATTAAACATTGTTGGAAGTATTAGAATATCTTCCCCAATTTAACTTACGAAGCTTCAGCTTGTTGCGATTGTGAATAAGAAATCCTCCCTTTGAAATATAAGAAATACGAGGTATGAAATATCCTTAAGAAGTATAAGAAGTATAAAATATCTTTGAAGAAGTATTAGAAGTATTCAATCCGTGAAGAATTATCCAATGTATGAAGAAGTATAAGAATTATTCAATCCGTGAAGAATTATTCAATGTATGAAGAAGTATAACAAGTATTTAACCTTCGCAAAATTTAATAAACATGAAATATCCGTTGAAGAAGTATAATAAATATGAGACGTTCTTGAAGAATTATAAGAAGTATTCAAATTGTGGAGAAATATTCAATATATGAAGAAGTATAAGAAGTATGTAATTCTCGTAAAATTTAATGAATACGAACTATCTGTTTTTGATTGCGAATAAAATCGCATCTTTTGTTATGTCTTCGTGATATATATATTCTTGTAAAAATTCTTCAATGATATTGATGGGATTGCCTTCTTTGTTAGGACTTCATGATATATATTCTTGTAAAAATTCTTCAATGATATTGATGGAATTGCCTTCTTTATTAGGACTTCATGATATATATTCTTGTAAAAATTCTTCAATGATACTGATGGAATAAGTTTCATTAATTGTTGTGGTCTTATCATGCCTTCCTAAGTAAAGGTCTTATTTTGCCACCTCTTTTGTGATAATATTTTTGTATTTGCGATAATATGACAAGTCTGAACATTCTTGCGAATATACAACCTCGTGACATTATCGTCTTGCGATGAAATCTCAGGACGTTTTTACACTTTCATGTAATAACCCATTGATCTCATCTTAACTTCTTTGTTATGTTCTGCGAGTTCTCTTTTTCTGTATATTTTCTTTTTTTTTTTATTTTTTTTATTTTTTATTTTTTTAGAATGCTCGCAGAAATTCAGTTGTTGCACAAATATGACAAGCCTTTATGTTTTTGCAAACAAAAAGCCTCGTGACATTTGCGTCTTATAGCACGTATCAGCTCCCTAATGGAGGGTGCTGCCCTTTATCTTCCCCTTGGTTTCCCCTTCAAGGAAGCGTACATCGACCATACAAGGTTAGCTCTTCCCATCCGGTTCTGCAAACAACCAGCTTTTGATCGCAACCTCTTATCCTTTTTTGCCTATAGGGCTTATAGTTACGAGGTTGCACCCTATGGGGTATCTTTGGGCCAAGTGCATCATTTGCCAAGACTTGTCAAGAATGGAAGATGTGCTTCAAGCCCACCCGGCACTCTTGACTCAACCGTGTACCTCGGCGCCTTGATCGTTTTCTGCACTTCTTGAGAAAGACAGTATGCCTTAGTCGCCCAACCTAAATCATGTTACATCGCAAGATTAGGTTGAGAATCCAAGGTGTCTAACCCGGATAGGTACCCCGTTATTGGGTTGTACCCCATAAAGTTCCATGTACTCAGGTTCCTTGGTGATGTTCCGGTGTCCCTGAGCCATGTTTATAGGTACCCCCTTAAATGACGCACTTTAGGACTTTGCCTCTTACGAAATGTTGCTTCGCGAACTAGGGTGTACGCCACAAAGGTTTGCCTGTGTAATATTTCTGCGGCTTTCTTTCTTTTTTGAAAGATGATCACAGATTGCGGTCTTTTATTCGCAAATTAATGTGTGCGTCTTTCTTTAATGAAAGTTAATCGCAATAAAAATTTTGAAATTCGTAACTTTTGCAAATTTCCTGCGAGCAAACAATATTCGTAAAATTTATCATGAGTTTTATGGATAATACCTTTTCAAATACAGTCTATTCCAAGGTCTACCAAGTCTCAAACCCATGTCTCTCCCTTCTGGATCCATCAGCCGATAAGCTCCACTTCCCACAACCTCTTTGATAACATATGGTCCATCCCATTTTGGTGCTAATTTTCCTCCATTTTCTTTCTGATATGGAGGTGTTTCTCGCATGACCAAATCACCTGGTTGATATTCACGTTCAATGACTCTCTTGTTATACTCTCGAGCTAATCGTTCCTGATAAATTTTCATATGGTGCAACACCTTTTCTCTTTTTTCTTCCAAATCATCCAATTCACTTAATATCACCCCTGCACTTAAATTTCTTTCCCAAGCTTCTTTCTTTGTTGTCGGAATTACAACCTCTGTTGGTAATACTGCTTCTACTCCATATGTTAAGCAATAAGGAGACATTCCAGTTGCCTCTCTTCTAGTTGTATTGTATGCCCAAACTGCACTAGGTACTTGCTCGCACCACCCTTTGAGATGTCCTTCTAATTTCTTTTTGATTGTATCTGCGATTGTTTTATTTGTTGCCTCTGCCTGTCCATTAGCTTGTGGATATAACGGAGTTGACTTCCCACATTTTATCCTAAAAGCACTGAGTAACATCTCTATATTCTGCCCTTCAAATTGTTTTCCGTTATCAGATACTAACTGTGCTGGAACTCCGTACCTGCAAATGATGTTCTCAAATATGAACGTAAAAACATCTTTATCACGAATATGTTGTACTGCTTTTACTTCTGCGAGCTTCGTGAAATAATCTGTTGCGACTATCAAGTATCGTCTTTGTCCGGATCCAGGTAGAAATGGTCCAACAATATCCAACCCCCATTTCCCAAAAGGCCAGCAACTTGTTGAAGAAGTTAATGTTGCCCCTGGTGCATGAATTCTTTTACCATGTCGTTGACATTCCTTGCATCTTCGTACCAACAATTTTGCGTCTGTATGCATATAAGGCCAGTAATATCCTTGTATCTTTGCTCTATACGCTAGAGATCTTCCCCCACTATGATTACCAGCTTCTCCTCCATGTAACATCTTCAATATTTTTTCTCCTTCTTCACGAGTTAAACACCTGAGAGGTGGTCCACTGAAAGATTTTCTGTATAAAATTCCTTCTCGCAGCTCATAGTTTGTTGCACGACTCTTTAATTTATGTGCTTCTAGTCTGTTCCTGGATATTTCTCCTGTTGCGAGATATGCATGAATTTCCTTTCTCCAATCTGCGATGTTGTTTGGTAATTCCCTTTCTACTTCCATCGCAACTGCCTCCTCAATTTCTTTTTCTTTGTTCACTGATGGGTGTTGAATTGTCTGGATTTTGATATTTCTTGTATTAGGATTTGTCATCATACTTGGAATGAATGCAAAAGCATCTGCGAGTCGATTGTATTTCCTTGTTATATGTCTCCATTTTAATTTTGGTATCTTCGCAGATAATTCATCAACGAGTTTCTTGTATTTCTTCAAAGAAGACTCATTTGTGGTATAATCCCCTTTAATTTGACAAATTACCAACTGCGAATCACTTGTTATCCTTATATTTTCAAGCTTCTTTTCTATTGCGATCTTCAATGCATGCACTACAACTTCGTACTCTGTTTCATTGTTCGTGGATGCAAATTCTAGTCTGAATGAGAATGTTGTTCTCTCTCCTTCTGGTGAAATTAACACAACTCCTATTCCATTCCCCTCGCTGTTGGATGATCCGTCTACTAAAATTTCCCATCTATTTGGTTCTGTTAACAGGTATTTTGGATTCCCAAATTCTTCTTCAACATCCATCATTTCTTCTACTGCTTCATCTTCTTCCAAAGGAAATTCTGCTAAGAAATCTGCGACGACTTGTGATTTTTGCGATGATAATACTTCGTATTTTATCTTGTAATGGTTTACTTGTGCATTCCACCTTTCTATTCTACCTGACCTTTTTGTGTTCTTCATGATTGATTCAATTGGAACTTTGGTTACCACTTTTATCACATGTGCTTGGAAGTATATTCGTAACTTGAATGATGCATAAACCAGGGCTAAGATTAACTTCTCCATTTTAGAATAATTTTTCTCTGCTGCGTTAAAAGTTTTACTAATGTAGTAAATGGGCCTTTCTATTCCTGCGTCTGTTCGCAACAGAACTGCGCTTAGAGCATATGGAGTTGTTGCGAGGTATACCAATAATTCTTCGTCTTTCTCTGGTTTCTGTAATATGGATGTATTTGTGAGATATTCTTTGATTCCTTGAAAAGCTTTTTCACATTCATCAGTCCACTTGAATTTTGCTCCCTTCTTAAGTATGTTGAAAAAATGTTTGCACTTATCTGACATTCGCGAAATAAATCTTCCAAGTGAAGCCAAGAGTCCGTTTAGATTTTGTACTTCCTTTACCGTTGCAGGTGTTGGCATGTCACGAACTGCTTGTACTTTTTCTGGATCAACTTGTATTCCCTCCTTTGATACTATATATCCCAAGAATTTCCCAGACGCAACTCCAATTATACATTTTTCAGGATTTAATTTGATGTTGAACTTTCTCATTTGTTCAAATATTTCCTTCAAATCTTGCACATGATCTTTGGCTTCTTTGCTTTTTATCAACATATCATCTACATATACTTCCAAAGTTTTATGTATCCACTTTGCGAACACCTTTTCAACCATTCGTTGATATGTAGCACCCGCATTTCGCAAACCAAATGGCATCTTCACATAACAATATAAACCTCTTGGAGCAAAAAAGGTTGTATGTTCTTGATCTTCTTCTGCGAGTGATATTTGATTATACCCTTTATATCCATCAAGTGAAGTGACTCTATCATGTCCTGCAGCTGATTCCACCATTTGTGGTATGTCTGGTAATGGAAAACTGTCTTTGGGACAGGCTTTGTTTAGATCAGTGAAATCTATACAAATTCTTATCCCTTTATTCTTTTTCGGAAAAATGACCATATTCGCAATCCATTCTGGGTATTTTGCTTCCCTTATGATTCCTGCATCCAACATCTTTTGTAATTCTTCTTCTATCTGTGCATGATAATTTTGTGAGATCTTCCTTATTCTTTGTTTGAATGGTCTTATGTTTTTATCTATGTTCAATCTATGACACGCCACTGATGGATCAATTCCTGGTATCTCATCTACACTTCCTGCGAATATATCTTTATATTCTCGCAAGAGATCAATAGTTCTCTTCTCTTCTTCTTCATCCATCTTAGTTCCAATTCGCAAGAATAAAGGCTCCTCTTTACTTCCAATATTTACTTCTTTGGTTGGTTCAGCTGCGACATAGCTGGGACTTTGCTCCCCCATAGGTGTTGGTTCTTTGATTATTTTCACTGGTTCCCCTTCTTTTTCTGGAATCTCACTTGGTATTCCTCTCCCTTCCTTTGCTCTTATTGTATACACTCTAAATTCTTCTTCCTTTTTTGCTTCCTTCGCAAGTTTTCTACGAAACTGTTTCTTTCTTGCTCTCCCTCCACACTGTTTTACTTCAATCTGATAACAAAATTTTGCACTATCAAGATCTCCTTTTATTTCCTGTATTCCATTTGGTGTAGGAAATTTGATTTTCTGATGTAATGTTGAAGTAACAGCTTTGATCGCATGAATCCATGACCTTCCTATCAGCATATTATATGGAGATTCCATATCTATCACACATAAGACTATATGTGTTTCGATTTCTCCTAGCAATACTCGTAATGCTATTTCCCCTTTGGATTTTGTTGTAGATTTTCCCAATCCATGAATAAGACATTTTGAATTTGTGATTTCTTCATCTTTAATTCCCATCCCCTTAAGTGCATGATAGAATATGATATTAATAGAACTCCCTGTATCGATCAAAATTCGGTTTAATTTCCATTTTTCTATAGATTTTGCAGCTTTCTTCTCTTCTCGCATGACCGGAATTGTGACCACCAATGGTGAAGTGTGGTTCAAGTCTTCATTTGGAATTTCTGCTACTGAAAATGTGATTTTCTGTTTTTCCCATTCTTCCAAAGTTGTTATTTTCTCCACCTCCATGATCTTTCTTCCTCTACAATCTCGCTTGTATATCTTTCCCTTCATGTTATTATGAAATTCATCAATCATTGTCTTTGTGATCATATTACATTCTTCTTTTTTGCAATCTCCATCTACTAACTCCATTTGATCTTCAAATTTTCCACAATTCCTTCAAATTTTAGCTATCACAATCCTCAGGTCCCTGTTTCTAGCGCCAATTATGTAGTTGCAGAATAACCTACAACTACACCCTCAGTAGAATTTGTAAAACTTAAGAAGTTCTTGATGATGAATGACAATTTTCTTATTAATTCTCTCAATTGATTACAAAGAAGTATCTAAATGGAACTAGAATAGTTACAACTTTCTCTATTCTCTTTCCTAAGATATTTTCTAACACTCATTAAAAGAACCTCTCGAATTTTACATTTGAACTCCTATTTATAGTAAAATTTGTACAACTATATATGTGTTGCGAAGTATCGCAACATATCTTCGCAAGATTATTTTATGCTCGCAAATCTTTCATACTTCCCCGTGCTTCCTCTATCATCGCATTGTTTTGTAACTCTTTCCTCTTATATTTATTACGATGTTCGTAAGCTAATGTCTTGCGATATTCGGTACCTACATGTTACCAAGGATCATCTCGAAATCATTGAGATGTATCACCATTATACTGATCTAGCCACGCCATGCTCCAACTTCAACATTCGCCACTTCCATCCCCTTGATTGGCTTAGCTATATCATTCACTGTCTTCATGCAGTGATCATCTTGATATACTTCCAAACCCAAGTACTCTGCCATCGACAAACTCATCACAGTATGTGACGCACCCGTGTCTGTCAATCCCCAGAGAAGATGATTGTGTATCCCAATTTTCACATAAACCAGGCCAGCACCCATCATCCCATGCTGCACTTCTCCCGTTTGTGCTGCTATGTTGCATAGTTGAATAGGATTAACATGCTCCACTTGATCAGTTTCTTCTTTGTCACCACTACACTCAGTGAAGATTGCGGATAATTTTTCTTTCTTTGGACAATCACGCGCAAGGTGAGGACCCTTGCATAAGAAACAGCCACCTTCCTTGTTGTTCCTTGAAGCCAAACTATCATCCCTTTGATAGATTTTCTCCTTGGCCTCAGAACTTTTCTTATCCTTGTCCTTACACTTCTGGTTTTTCTTATCCTTTCCCTTCCTACTAGCATCCGTTGAGGTATTGACTGACTTATAATCAGCAAGGTTGTCCACGATTGCAATGGATGGAGGTAGGTCTTTGGCACCCTGCCTTCTCACTTCAGCCTGAGCCCACGGCTGCAAACCAGATATGAAATTAAACAACTTGTCTTCCTCCGACATGTTGCGAATGTCTAGCATCAGAGATGATAACTCTTTCACGTATTCCCGTGGTGTACCAGTATGCTTCAACTTACACAAGCTCTCTCTGGCTAGCCAAGCAGCATTGCTTGGTAAGAATTGACTCTTCAATTCTTCTTTCATGACACTCCATGTCACGATGCCTGGACGACCAGAAGTAAGGTCATCATCAGTTCTAGTTCTCCACCATAATTTCGCATCACCCTCCAGGTACATGCTAACGAGAGTAACCTTTTGTTCTTCCAGGGTTCTGGCAGCCTTAAAGTATTAGTCCATGTCCCACATGAAATTCTCCAATGCCTTCGCATCTCTTGCGCCAGAAAACGTCTTAGGTTCTGGGACTTTAATCTTCGTAAAGTCACTGCCACTACCACCTGCAGTAGCTTGATATGTGCCAATTACACCCATCATTCTCCTCAAGACACTGATCTCATCAGTTAGTTCTTTCAAGGCTCCTGTGAACATGGTCTTAACAGCATTGATTTGGC
Organism: Papaver bracteatum; assembly: GCA_023529315.1. Lineage (NCBI taxonomy): Eukaryota > Viridiplantae > Streptophyta > Magnoliopsida > Ranunculales > Papaveraceae > Papaver > Papaver bracteatum. Next base: position 144,213 of record JAJJWX010000992.1, on the reverse strand, counting down.
CTTCCAAATCACCATACTTCATAGTTTCATTCTGGCTTGCCACAAGCATATCATCAACATATGTGTCTAATACTTGAATGCGAGCCATCACCGTAGCATCATAATTAGCATCATTAGGATGGCGCACCTCATCACCAATCCTTTCTTCCAATTCCGCTACCCTACCAATTAAGGCATCCAATAAACTCTTCTTACCAGCCATTACGATCTAACGATTTCAACAACTAAACTCCGAGCAAAACAGAGAAAATATTCCAAAGACAAAGCCAAAACAGAGCAAACCGTGCTCTGATACCCGAATTGTCACACCTTCAAATGCTCCCAATAATTTTTCGCGAAGATATAACCCGACAATACATTGGTTCAGTGATCTCTTATCACCTAATGTATTTCAGCCTTATAAGATTTCACCAATGCAATCAGCCAACTCTACCAAGAGTATGCAACGGAAGACTAACTTAGGTTTTCTCTACCAAACAATGTATCCCATACTACAAAGAGGTTCTTGCCATGTTTATGCTTCACATAATTGGGGGAGTATAATCAAATCAACAAGAAACCAAATCCAAAAGCATAAGCCAACAAACTCACTTTTATTAGCTTAAGGGGAAGATACAAAAACGTCCAACCAATGGACTTTACAAGATTATTCTCTAAGCCTATGCAGAAATCACTCTCTACTGCCTAAATAGTTCCTCAACACTCGAACTATTGAACAACTCGTTTACAAGGGTTCTCTGGCTATTTATAATACAAAGAACCAGGGCCAATCCGTATGCAACTCTGTTGCACGCCCCATGAACAACCATCTATCCATGGGCAGTTCCCTAACCGCCAGTTTTACTTTTTAACTGCTAGCTTTAGTGTTGGCTTGCTCAATGGTGCCACACCTGTCCTCAACGGTTAGGATATGCCAAACTTGGTTATAAAGCACTTTATAACCGCCTCTAACTTGCTCGCACACTTGGCATTATTGAACTCAAGTCCCGCAACATCTCCACTTGCAACTCAGCTTACACTTCTGCCAATTACTGCTATTATGGCATGCGTTGCGCTATTATAGATTGTGTTGCGCTATTATAGCTTGCATTGTACACTTGTCATTTGAATGCCATCATTCAAGTATCATGCCAACTGAGTCTTGACTTGGTTAGTTCCATCTCCATGCTTCATATGCATCACTTGCATCTCTCTTGACGAGCAAACATCACCAATGGCGTGTTTGGCCTCACCATTGATGCATATGCATAGTTAAAGTCTTGGACAAAACTTAGAACCATGCCAAAGTCATTCCATGACTTTGCATCTCATCCTTTTTTCCTTCCTTGAGCAGGGCTAACTCTGAATAAGGATATACAACACTATCGCATAATGTTGTCAATGCCAAGTAACCTCTCTTGTCTCAGCCATCTTGGCGCTACATCATCGGACATGCAACCCCATCTTCCAGGTTACCAATTTCGTGACGCACCATGATTATGCGTCACTATGTGGACCGGTCATAGCTGGCTACGAAGCACAATGATGGCGCAGCAGAAGTTCAAGCCTGCAATGGCCTTGTCAAATAGTTGAGTCATACCTTTGACTCAGCTGAGTTATTGCGACTCAGTTTCTGACTCACTCCCCGTTAGTGACTGTTAGCTTGACCGCCAGTTTTGAAGGTTGACTGTTAGGTCCGATAGCTACCTGAGACACTTTCACCGGTCACTTGAGATTTGTTCCGGTGCCGTATTCCGGCCAATTTCCGGCGAGCGCTTTTGGACATAATTTTACATGGGTTTTTATCACACATGGGCTTGGTGGACCACTTGGAGATGAGTTTTGAGAAGACCAAATTTTGGAAGGAGTATCCTTTATGGAAATTGATAAAGATATAAAAGAGAAGACTTTTCTCTAAATTATTATCTTATCTTCTTTTACTTTGTGTTCTAGGGTTTAGAAACATGATAGGGTTTCTCTTTCTTCTTGTTATGAACTCTTATGATATGAGTACCTAGTTTTCTTTTGGTTATGGATTAGTTGGATTTCACATAATATGATTCTTTGATACAATATATTAGTTTTGTCCCATATTTATTGTTCACGATTCTCTGAAAATATAGTTGTATGATTGACATATTACAACATGATTGATTGTTAGTTTTGTGAAGTTGCAAATTGGTAGAACTTGTAATCAAATCTATTGCTAGTTTAGGGTTTATTATACGAAAAAGTGATAATCCTTGAATACAAGTATCATAATTGTGAATATTGCTTGTAGTGATACATCCTAATAATCACAAGTGAATCGTGACCTTTGTTAAATTGAATTAGTGCGTTATCCACGTTGGATTACTTTGATTGTCCTGATTTCATAGAACTTAATGCATCTAGGGAATTAAACTTGATTAGTGCTTTTACACGTTAGGTTGTTCTCTTAGATAGAACTCATACTCGCATCTTTTAATGTGTTTGTTTATGACAAAAGGAGATTAGCGGGATATTCTTGCGATCAAGGTATCCTAGGGCTTTTGATAAAAATTGAGATTAAAATATCAATTCTAGTTATTGTGTAGAAAACATATTTGTGAATGAATATGAAATTTGTGACCAATACTTTCTCATCCTTGATTTGATTTATTTACTTTTCTTTGTTTTCTTTTATTTTCCTTTTACTTTATAAAAATCAGAAAAAATCCCCCGTGTTATTTATAGGAAACCGAAAATATATTGACAACCTAGACCTCTCTGTGGGAACGATCCTTTATTTCCCTTGCTTCATTATATATTTTGAGTAGTAAGAAAGTGTAATTTATTTTTGTGTCGGCTGACAACCAACCAATTATCATGCTATTTGTTTGGTTTCATATTGATCATAAAAGATGAACATAGGCATGGATGTTTGGTTTCATATAGCAGCATACGAATCTGGAGGAGATATAGATTTGTTGATAACTAAAATAAAATAAACAAAAATGAAGCATAAGATTCTAAAGAGATGAAGCCACATATGTAGTTGCAGGAAATCCTACACTACACCCCTCACAAGAATTCATATAATCAAATCCTCATTTAGATCAAGAACAACACTTTTTATTAATTGATTCTTAGAAATGTTACAAGAAAAGAAAGAAATCAAGAATACAATCACTCTTTTGAGAATTTCTCTCTCCTCAAAACTTTCTCAACACTCTAAAATTAATCTCTCCTCCTTGAGCCTATTCGTCACCTTTATATAGGGTAATTACATAGTGGATGACAGCTACGCAGTCCTTTAATTTCGGATCTGGCTTGCGGTATTTCGCAGGCTTACAAATGTATATTTTCGCGGACGTCCTAAATTTCGCTATATCATCACGCTTTCTTCATATTTACACTTTCGTTATTTGTTACATCACTTCTACAATTAATATGCGACATTTGCAATGCGTTGTTGAAGATTTCTCAAGAGCGTTGTTATTGATTTCGCAAGAGCGTTATTGTTGCGAGATTATGATCCTACATCTTGCCTCTTCTCATGTCTTCTCTGCGAAGGGGAGAAGATCATGAGAATCTTACCTCTTCTTAATGCCGCAGCTACCCATCTTTCCATATTCTTCTCCCGACAAGACTCCATGAATGAAGTATGACTGCCTACACGTGTCAAACACTCCTCTATTTACCGTCACGTTCATTATTATCCAGTCACCCTTCTTTTGTCTATAAAAGGGGAAGTCTAGTAGAGGAATAATCTTCTTCTTTTGCTTCTCTGTCTTCCTCACCTCTACGATCTCTGTAAATCTTCATCGTCTGCAACTTTCTTCATTTTAAAGATTTATCTGCTACTGCTTTCATGGAGTCATCGAGGTAAATATTCTTCTAATTTTGCTAAGTTTGATCTTGTGTATCGAAGTTATTTTATCTGTCTTTATTCGATTTTATGTAATTCCCATACTATTTCTGTTTCAGCGGAACCATCTCTAATACCATATTTAAAGTCCAAAACCCTAATGCTCCCAAAGATTCGCAGTTCAATGTCTCTGTAAACAAAAGAAAGTCTGCGAATCACAAGGTAGTAAGAAATATTTATTCTTTTGATAATAATATTTTTTCCTCTGTTTCTTATCTAGATTGTTATTTGCAGGGTGATGAAGATACTCATAAGCCCCGCAAGAGGTCTCGGCAACCTAAAACTGTTGATATTGTTGTTTCTTTTCCCAAACTTATTCATTCAGATTCTTCTCTAACACCTTCGCAAACTGAACCTCTACTTCCTGTCTGCGAAAACACCGCAACAAGTTCGACTATTTTAACTGGTCTTACTATGGATGAAATTCCTTCTACTAAACCTGTTGTGAATGAAACTTTTTCTTCTCCTGTGACCAATACTTCTCAAATTAATTTCATCTCTACCCTAACCATTAATCTTCCTCAAATTCCATCTTCAAATGACACCTTTTTAGCAAAGAATGATGATCATCAACTTTCTCTTATTACTACCGCGTCATCTGAGTCTCTCACTTTTTCCAAAGAAACGATGGATGGAATAGATATTACGTTTAAGGTTTTATCTGATGTTTTAGACAATGTCAAAAAATCCTCTAATGACCTTGTCAAGTTTGGAGTTTGTGAAATTCTGAGTAAATATTTCGGCTCTGATAGGATAGTTTCGCAAACATTCTTAGAGAAAGAAATTGAAGCTCTGAAGGAAAGTCTCCAAGCCAAAACCTTAGAATGTGGCACTCTTCAGTTTGAAAATCAAAATCTTTACAATGCTTCGCTAGATTGTGAAAACCTTCGCATGAGGAATAATGAATTAAAAGGTATAATTTTCTTATCTCTGTCCTTGATTTTTATGTTTTAACAATTTTCATCTTTTCATACTTAATTCTCTTAAAATCCTTTGTTCGCACATTAATCCTTAAATCAGAAATGATTAATGGAGAGGTTCCATTTTGAATTTTCCGCTGAAGAAGCCCGAGTTGATAAAGATGCATGGATGGATTAGTATAACCGATTAGATAACCTTCATACATATTCCGTTGATCAAATAGATAATCTTACCAAAGAGAATGCTCAATTAGTTCAGAAACAAAGCTTGTTATGTAATGAAATATCTCACCTCTCTTATTCTTTGACTAAAGCTAATTTAGAGATGAAAAATTTATTAGATGAGAACAAAACTCTATCTCAGGAAAAGCGAACTCTTTTGAACAAGCAGGCGACCTCTTCGCAACAATCAAATATTCTTCAAAAAGTATGTGATAACCAAGAAAGGTCTCTTTTCTCACTGAAAAATGAGCTTAAGGAAGTAACCGAAGCATCTATTGCTGAAAGAAATATGCTCATCCAGGGTAAAATAGCTTTAAGTGTAAAGGCAATTCAGCTTAAAGAACAATATTCTAAATTATAAGAATCTCACTCTTCACTTGCGAAGGAAAACACTTTTATCATTTCTAAAGAAAAGAATCATCAATCTCGCCTGAAGGGTTTAGTTGGAGATAAATTTGATGATGCAATGAATCATTGGGAGAATAATTGCTTTTCCTTAATTAAAACTCTAATTTCGCAAAAGGAAGGTAGTCATTTTGACTGCCTTAACCACTTTTTCTTTATTAAGTTTATTTGTAATATGCTTCTTGCGAAATCTTCTTATTAATAAACCTTTTGTACTTCGCAAAATCTGAGAAAAATATTCGTTCTTCCCTTTCTGAATTGGAGCTAAAGTATGCCAAGATTCACAAGGAAAATGCATTGCTTGCTTCTCACCTTGCTCGTTCTCGTGATAGAGGAGAAAGAAGACTTGATTATCTTACTTATTTCAAAGACATGGAGATTAGAAACCGTGATAAAGCTTTCCTTCGCCAAGCTCATCTTAGTGCTGAAGTTCTGGTGAATGAGATTTTACTGTCAAAATCTCTTCCTCCTATGTCAATCAAACCTATAGAAGTAGATGATGATGAAGTTCCTCGTGCTGCTGATAGTGATTATGATTATGAGAGCGATGAAGAGGATATTTCTCAAGAATATTTAACAGATAAGGAAGAAATCTCTCTTAAAGAAACAACTGCTGGTGATGAAACAACTGCTGGTGATAAGCCGAATGAAGAAGAAGCTAGAGTCAACCAGAATAAAGAAAAAACTGGCGAAGATGATAAAGCTGGTGAAGGTGATAAAGATGGAGAAGTTATCACTGAAGTCTGAGCCCTGGTTTTATTTTCTTCAGTTACTTCTTTTTTCCTCTTCTTGCGAATGTTGTACTTTAAGCAACTTTGGTGTATTTGCGAGAAAGATAATGACATTTTGTTTACTAATTTCCATACTTACCTCCCATTATCTTTCTTGTAATGAACAAAATTTTCCTGCATTAAAAAAAAATAGTTAATGTTTATAATTTTTCCGTTGGTTTTATTTTGCCTTCCTAGTTAAAGGTCTTATTTTGCCACCTTTTGTCATTGCGACAAAATCACAGGACGTCCTTACATTTTCATGTAAAAACCCATTGATCTTGCTTTATCCATGTTTTGTCAATTTTGTCGCGACAATAATGATAGGCCTAAATATTCTTGCGAAAATAGAGTTCCATGAAATTGTCGTCTTGCGACGAAATCGCAGGACGTCTTTACACTTTCATGTATCGAGTCATTGATATCGTCTTATCTTTTTCTCATGGCTTATTTCCTCTATATAATTGTTGCACAAATATGACAAGTCTTAATACTCATGTGAGTAAAAATCCTCATGGAATTTGCGTCTTAAGACACTTATCAGCTCCCTAATAGAGGGTGCCGCCCTTATCTTCCCCCTGGTTGCCCCTTCAAGGAGACGTACTTCTGCCATACAAGGCTAGCTCCTCCCATCCAGTCTTGACAACAACCAGTTGTTTTTGCAGCATCTTATCCCTTTTTCCTATATGGCTTATGGTTATGAGACTGCACCCTAAGTGGGGGTTTCTTCAGGCCGAGTGCATCATAGCCAAGACTTGATCATACTCTGCACTCCTTAGGAGAGTTCATATTACCTTATTCGCCAAACTCAAGTCATATGCTTAAGTTGAGAATCCAAGGTGCCTCTCCTGGATGGGCTTTATTGACCCCAAATCTCTATGACTTAGGTTCCAGTAGTGGTATAACCTTATCCCTGAGCCATGCAACAAGTACCCCCTTATATGACGTACTTTAGGTCTTACATTTACCTCTTGCGAAATTTTATTCGCGAACTAGGGTGTACGCCATAAAGGTTTGCCCCTTTCTAGTATGTCATTATTTTCTGAATTTCTCTTATGAATATCACTGTCTCTGCGAAATTTTTGCATACTCTTTTTCTATCTTAATCTTGAATAATCTCGCAAATGTTCTTCCAAAAGAATTTTTTTTACTCATTTTCATTTTGCGTCATCATACATTATTTCATCATCTAACCTTTCGCAGAATTCCTTACTGGTAATATCTCTTTAGATATAATCTATTCCATGTCTATCGAGTTTTTGACTAACATCTCTACCATCTAGATCCATCAATTTATATGCACCTGTTCCAACTATCTTCTTAATAATGTATGGTCCATCCCATTTTTTCGCCAACTTTACACCATTTTCTCGCTGATAAATTGGTGTTTATCGCAGCACTAAATCACCTGGTTGGAACTCATGTTTTTTGACTCGTTTATTATATTCTCGAGCTAATATTCGCTGATAATTCTCCATATGCTATAAAGCTCTTTCTCTCTTCTCTTCTAACTTATCAAGTTTTCTTCTCCCAAGCCTCTCTCTTTGTTGTGGGAATAACAACTTCTGTTGGTAGCACTGCCTCAACTCCATATGTTAAACAAAAAGGTGACATCCCAGTTGCTTCTCTCCTAGTTGTGTTGTAAGCCCAGACTGCATTATGTACCTGTTCGCACCATGCTCTGTTATACCCTTCTAACTTCTTCTTTAATATACCTGCAATTGTCTTATTTGTTAACTTTGCTTTCCCGTTAGCTTGTGGATATAAAGGAGTAGATTTCCCACATTTTATCTTAAACACATTAAGTAACAATTCTATGTTCTGACCTTCAAACTGTTTCCCATTATCAGATACCAACTGTAATGGTATTCCAAATCTGCAAATGATATTTTCAAATATGAATGTAAATATGTCTTTGTCGTGAATATGCTATACCGCTTTTACTTCTTCCCACTTTGTGAAATAATCTGTTGCGACAATTAAGTATCTTTTTTGCCCAGATCCTGGTAAAAATGGTCCCACAATATCTAAGCCCCATTTTCCAAAAGTCCATACACTCGTTGAGGATGACAGTGGTGCTCCCGGTGCATGTATTTTCTTTCCATGCCGCTGACAATCTTCGCAGCATCTTGATATTTGCTTCGCATCTTCATGCATATATGGCCAGTAATAACCTTGCATTTTTATTCTGTATGCCAAAGATCTTCCTCCACTGTGATTACCAGCATCCCCACTATGTAACATTTTTAACACTTTTTCTTCTTCTTCTTCTTCTCGTGTCAAACATCTAAATGATGTCCCATTAAAAGATTTTCGATACAATACCCCATCTCTTAATTCATAATTTGTTGCACGACTCTTTAATTTGTGTGCCTCCAATCTATTTCTTGGTGTTTCTGATCTTGCTAATTATGCATGAAGACCTGTTCTCCAATCTGCGATATTGTCTCTTGGTTCTTCTTCGCCACCTTCTATTATCATTATATCTGCTTATTCTTCCTCTTCTTTATTAATTGACTGTGATGTAAGTGTCTGTATTTTTATGCATCTCGCAGCTGGATCTGTCATCTTGCTTGAAATGAAAGCATCTGCGAGCCTATTTTCCTTCCTTGATATGTGCCTCCATTTTATTTTTAGTATTTTTGGTGACAATTCTTCAACAAGTTTCTTATACTTCTTCAAAGATGGTTTATTTGTTGTATATTCTCCTTTATTTGGCGAATAACTAGCTACGAGTCACTGGTAATTCTAACATTTTCCAATTTCATTTCTATTGCAAACTTTAGGGCATGTATCACAACTTCATATTTCGTCTCATTATTAATGGATGCAAACTCCAATCTAAATGAAAAATCCATCTTTGCTCCTTCTGGCGAGATAAAGACAACTCCAATTCCATTACCTTCCCCATTTGATGATCCATCCACCAATATTTCCCATCTATTGGGTTATGTTAACAGATCTCTTGGATCTCCATGTTCTTCTTCTATATCCATCATCTCCTCCACAGCTTCATCGCCTTCTAAAGGAAATTCTGCTAAGAAATCTACTACAACTTGTGATTTAGGCGAAGATAATATTTCATACTTGATTTCAAAATGTCATACTTGTGCATTCCATCTCTCAAATCTGCCTGATCTTTTTGAATTCTTCATCACTGATTCAATTGGCACTTTTGTTAATAACTTTTCTTTGTGTGCTTGAAAATAGATACGAAGCTTAAACGTTGGATAAACTAGTGCCAAAATTAGCTTCTTAATATTTGAATAATTTTTCTCTGCGGTATTGAATGTTTTGCTAATGTAATAGATAGGTTTTTCTATTCCTGCGTCCATTCACAATAACAAAGCACTTAATGCATGCGAAGTTGTCGCAAGATAAATCAATAATTCTTCTCTTGGCTCTGCGTTTTGTAAAATAAATATATTCATTAGATGTTCTTTAATTCCTTGAAAAGCTTTCTCACATTCATCTGTCCACTTGAAGTTTGTTCACTTCTTGAGTATGTTGAAGAAATGCTTGCATTTGTCTGATGATCGCGAGATGAATCTTCCTAGCGAAGCTAAAAGTCCATTTAATTTTTGAACATCTTTTATTGTCGCTGGTGTTGGCATGTCGCGAATTTCTTGCACTATCTCTGGATCAACTTGTATTCCTTCTTTTGATACAATGTAGCCTACAAATTTTCTCGATGCAACTCCAAAAATGAACTTTTCAGGATTAACCTTAATGTTAAAGTGTCGCATTTGATCGAAAATTTCCTTCAAGTCTTGCACATGATTTTTAGCTTCTTTACTCTTTATTAACATGTTATCTACATACACCTCTAATTTTTTGTGTATCCACTTCGCAAACACCTTCTCCACCATTCTTTGGTACGTTTCTCCTTCATTTCGCAATCCAAACGACATTTTTGTATAACAATATAACCCTCTTGGAACGAAAAAGGCGGTATGCTCTTGATCTTCTTCATCTAGAGGAATCTGGTTTTAACATTTGTACCCATCTAATAAATACATTTTATCATTTCCAGCTGCTGATTCAACCATTTGAGGAATATCTAGTAATGGAAAACTATCTTTAAGACAAGATTTGTTTAAATGAGTAAAGTCTATGCAAATTCTTATCCCTTTATTTTTCTTTGGAACCACCACCATAATCGCAATCAATTCCGGGTATTTTGCTTGTCTTATGATTTCTGTATCAAGCATATTTTGTAGTTCATCTTCTATTTGGGGGTGGTAGGTTGTTGCAATTTTTCTTATCCTCTACTTAAATGGTCTTGCATATTTGTTAATCTCCAACTTATGACATGCAACTGACGGATCTATTCCAGGCATCTCGTCCATATTCCATGCGAAGATGTCTTTATATTCTCGCAAGAGATTTACAGTTCTCTCTTCCTCATCTGCCTCCATATTAGTTCCAATTTTCAAAATTTTAGGTTCTTATTCACTTCCAACATTTACTTCCTTTGTTGGTTCTGCTGCGGTGTAACTGGCTTCAGGTTCTCCCATTTGTGTTGGTGATTTTATAGTTTTCGCAGGTTTATTTCCTTCTTATGAAATTTCGTTGGGTATCCCTTTTTCTTCTTCTGCTTTTATCATGTAAACTCTAAATTCTTCTTCTTTCTTTGCCTCTTTCGCCATTTTTCTGCGAACTTTTCGCTTCTTTGCACGTCCTTCATAATTCCTCACTTCAATTTGATAGCATAATTTCGCATAATCAACATCTCCTCTTATTTTTCCAATTCCATTCGGCATAGGAAATTTGATGCATTGATGCAGTATTGATGCTACAGCTTTGATTGCGTGTATCCATGGCCTTCCCAATATCATGTTATATGGCGATTCTATGTCCACCACACATAGTGTTACTTGTGTTTCAATCTATCCTAGCGGAATCCGTACCATTATTTCTCCTTAAGGTTTTGTTATAGATTTTCCAAAGCCTTGAATATGATAGGTTGAACAAGACATCTCTTCATCCTTGTATCTCATTTTCTTAAATGCATGATAAAATATTTTATCCACTGAACTTCCTGTATCCACCAAAGTTCCGCTCACATCTCATTCTTCCGCGGATTTTGTTGATTCTCCCTTCTCCTTTCGTTTAGTTGTTACTGTGATTACCAAAGGAGATGTGTGGTTTAAATTTTCTCTTGGTATTTCTACCGCTGTGAACGTAATTTTCTGCTTTTCCCAATCCTTCAGGGGTGATATCTTTTCCACCGTCATAATTTTCTTTCCTTCAAAATCTCGTTTATGTATCCTCCCTTTGATATTTTCATGGAATTCGTTAATCATTGTTTTTGTTATCATATTACACTCCATCTTCCTGTAATTCTCCTTAATTTCAACCATCTTTCCTTCAATTGTTTCACCGATTTATCCAACCATCTTCTTGACTTGGACAATCTTAATGATAATCTTTATTCTCGTTTTTTCTACGATCCTCAATCTTCAATCCCTGTTTCTAACGCCAATATGTGGTTGCAGGAAATCCTACACTACACCCCTCACAAGAATTCATACAATTAAATCATCATTTAGATCAAGAACAACACTTTTTATTAATTGATTCTTAAAAATAGTACAAGAAAAGAAAGAAATCAAGAATACAATCACTCTTTTGAGATTTTCTCTCTCCTCAAAACTTTCTCAACACTCCAAAATTAATCTCTACTCCTTGAGCCTATTCTTCCCCTTTATATAGGGTAATTACTAGTGGATGACAGCTACGCTGTCCTTTAATTTCGGATCTGGCTTGCGGTATTTCGCAGGCTTACAAATGTATATTTTCGCAAATGTCCTAAATTTCGCTAGATCATCATGCTTTCTTCATATTTACGCTTTCATCATTTGTTACGTTACTTCTATAATTAATTTGTGAAATTTTCAATGAGTTGTTATTGATTTCGCAAGAGCGTTGTTAGTGATTTCGGAAGAGCGCTGTTGTTGCGAGATTATAATCCTACGACATCCTTATAACCCTAAAAAGCTAAACAATCTTGGTTTTCCAACAATAATACTATGAAAAAAAATTCTGAGTTTTTCTGTATAGAGGACAACCTTGCTTACAATGAGGTACAGTTTTTAGAATTTTAAAATTCTCATACAGCTTTTAGAAAGTGTTTCTTTGTTTGAGACTAACTTTACTATTGTATTTAATGTGTATCTTCCTTGCCAGCAAAACTTGCCGCAAATTTTTAAAGGATCTTATAGAGACTTGGGATGATTCAATATTTGATTGGGAACACATGTTTGGAAGGGATGGTTTCGAAAAATCAAAGGAACTAACATATACTTTGGCGAAGATATACTGAAGCTAAAACATCTTCACAAAATCAAACTACATATTGGGTCCAGAATAATCATGAACCAGACTATAGGTTCATACATATTTTTATTGTATGAACCAATAGCCAAGATAGGTGACATTTTTGCTGTTATAGAACTGACCAATAACTACATCACATGAAAGAAATTACGTGGAACTGGTAAAATTGTTTACATATAAAGACAAACACTCTACACATATTGCGAATCGTTGCAGTTCGTGATGCCCAGAAACATTTTCCTATCGAAATTCAGTTTCCTAAACCTGGAAAATTCCAAATTCCATACACAACTAGGTTTCTTAATATAAGTTGATTTATGTTTATATAAGAGTGCTTAACATTCATAATATCGGTGAAATTCACACAACATCACAACAGAAGAATAACTTCATTGTCAATTCAGAAGCAAACTTTTAGTAAACATTTACTGACGTTATCTTACTGATTTGAAACACCATGAAGTTAGTCTTTGATTATGTAGAATTGAATTCTAAAGTTTTTTATTGATCAGTACGTTTAATGAATCAATTTATATGTATCAGTTCTTCAAATAGGTAGAAGAAAACATCATCAGAGGCTAGCGAGGATGAACAACAAACCATTAATGTGTGTTCCGAAATATGATTGTTTACATCGTTTGTCATAGAAATGAATTTGATTAATTTAAATCTTATGTGTATTGCAGGCAAAGTATGTACGATAGTTTATATTGTTTAAGCTTAAGAAGATGATTATGATCTTCTAAAAGTGATTCGCGCTGCAGTGAATTAACACCGAGGGTTTCAGAGAACTTTTTAAAGGAAATGGGACAAACTATGCATGTGGTGTCCCTAATTCTGCAGTCAAGTTCTTTTAACACCTTGACTAATTTTAATTATATTCCTCTCTAAGCAAGACTTTGTATGGAACTCTGTTTTCTTTATTAATATTTCCATCTATTTTCTAGCCATTCCTCATATTGTGACAGGAAATTTTATAGATTTATTTATTGTCAACAACCTGGCAATGTCATGAAAATCCTTGCAACTGTATCTTCATATTAGCATGTGTAAGTATAAATTTATTCTTATAAATTTTTATTTTTACCATAATCTAATATATCAAAATAATACATAAAGTTGTAAAAAAAATGTTGAGAAGACATTTTTTTTTTACTGTGATGAATTTCTATCTGTTGCAGGTGTTTGTGAGTTTCGGTTCCATCATTTAACTGTCCCTTCAATGTTGTAGCCGAATGAACAACAACAAAAGGATCAGACAATTTGGAGGTCATGATCCTTGACCTTACATCGCCATGCGAAAAAAGAAAAGAAGCTGTGCAGCTATACTTACCCCTGTTTTTCAGGTTTATACCTTAGATCCACCTAATGTATATAGTCTTAATTGGACAATAATAATTTTTATTGCATGCCCTTTATTAAAGTGAGGCTACCGTTACCTATGTGTTCGCTGATGACTTTAACCTCTCATGAGAAGTAAAAGTATTGATGACTATATGCAAAATACTCAAATTTTAAAAGTCTAACTTATAAGAAATTTACAAATGTTTTATTTCATTGTCATGCTAGTATACTCAATAGTCAGTATCCTACTGTATGGTTTAGTGTTACTGCTATAAGCTATCTCCGTTATTAACGACACTGGAAAGTTTTACGTTTTCTGTCTTTTAATAAATCGTTAGGTATGATTCGGGGGGGTGCTCTGTTATCTGTGTGGGTAAATATTATTTTTAGGATCTTTACTACTCCATAAGGACATGTCCCATGCATAATCTTTGTAGAGTCACTCTCACTATCTGTCTCTTACCCTTTCACTTATAGGATGGAGTTTAATCATTCAACGGTCATAAAGATTCGAGTAACCGCCTCTCTAAACAGGTTTCTCCTTAACACTTTTACACGTATATTCTCTCAAGAATCTCAACATACATTTTTATAATTTTTGCTTATTCTTAAAAGTTTTTTCTCTTACAAGGATTGATTTTAATGTTCATATTAATTTCCAAGAATATAGAATCTTGGAGTTTAATCATTCAATGGTCACTCTCACTATTTGTCTCTTCCCTTTCACTTATATAGGATGGAGTTTAATCATTTAACGGTCAGAAAGATTCGAGTAACCTCCCCTCTAAACAGGTTTCTCCTTAACACTTGTATATGTATATTCTCAAGAATCTCAACATATACTTTTAGAACTTTTGCTTGATTATTAAAAAAAATTTCTCTTACACGGATTGATTTTACTGTTCATTGCTGAAATATTGGAGTGCGTTTATGAGCAAGTCAATTAGAAGCGAAAATGGCTTTGATAGTAGTAGCTTCTCAAGTTGAAGAATTGTTTGTTTATTTTACCCGTCTCTATGGATAAATGCCTTTCTGCTACAACATGCAATTAAAATTGCTATCTTACATATCTTTCTAAGGATCGGGTTTTGTAATTGTCGAGCATGTGTTCATATTTCAGATCTATTACTGGCATGATTTCTTTATTTGTCTATTTGACATCATGAATCAACCACAAGCTTTTATAGCTACATTTAGTCACTCTTTTGTTATTTTTTAGGGATTCCGAGCCATAGTATTCCAATTTACCAGTAGATTAATTAATTCAAGTCTTTATATTCGCCAACTGAAATGAGATGTTCTTAGGAATTTGAAAATTGAGTTTATTTGATTGCATTGCACAACAGTCCAGTAAACCTGTAGAAGATGAGCACGCAAGTTTACATGTCTCATCTCTCCGGGCTAAAGTATGATTCTGTGGTTTTGGTATATACATGTTCTTATTGTGTTATTGATATCCATATCTAACTGTTCATAGGTGAAAATGGTTTCTGCTGATTTCGGTAATTGCGGGTGTGAGGGTAAGAAACAATTTAAACCCTAAATAATGTAATGCAAGGGAGTACTTTAGATTCGAGAGATCAATCTGTACAAGTCCGGCCTAAACCAAGAAATGGTAGTTCCAGACTTACTTCGGTTACAAAATGGAGGAGAATGGGTTGGTTTTGGGGAGGGAAGCAAGGAAAGTGGTGAGAACAGAATAGTTGATTTGGGAAGAGTAGTTGAGGTACTACGACTTGTTATCAGAAAGGTGAGAAAGCTAACAAAGTGAGCTAGCAAGTAAGTATTTCTGAGTGTTGTCTTGTCCGAGTGAACTTATTGTTCAGATGGAAATAAGTAAGACCTATTTATACAAGTCAAAGTAGAAACGTACCCTGGTCTCATTAAGGAGTGGGGAAGTAAATGGGAGGAGGTGATAACTACTTGCATGGACTTGATGTTCCATAAAGTGGTTAACGCATGAAACTGGTTTTCATGAAAATGTTATGAAATTGATGTCCCATAAAGTTGTTAACGCATGGCTTTATGTCCCATGGATGTTTCACGCATAACTTCCCATATTTACTAGCCGATTCACCCTTATGGCACTTCCTTATGAAGGGCATAGTGTACGCCGCACGTTGTAGACCGCCAAACTAATACCCAAAAAAGATCCCCCAGTTTGTTTTGATGTCTCGAATGTTTTGGAGTTGTTGTGGCTTGGAAAGTCAAGCTTGGGAAACTTCCTAGCCTTGTGACCTTCGACGGTCGAGATTTTGCATCTTGAGAGGAGGGGAACCGTTGATCGTTGCACACCTTTATTTTGGTATCCGCATAATGAGGGCCATCCTGGTGGCGCGGCTAAGTTGGCATGCCATTAGCATGGCATGGTTTGGCGTGGCCAAACTTAGGTTTTCGGGCCAAAGGTTACCATGTGTCATCTGGTAACCTTGGATGTCTAGGATTCTCTCCTGGGATTGAAGGGAAACCGTTGATTGTTGCACGCATTTGTTTGGTGGTCGTGTAAGGAAGGCCAACAGGGTGGAGCGGCTAGGGTGTTGTTTAGACTTGGCGTGTGGGGACAAAGGTTCACCTTGGGCGTGGCTAGATTTGGATAGGTGTGATTTTGGCTTGGCATGTGGGGCCAAGGGTTTGCCATGGGCGTATGGCATGGATAGGGCCAAGGAATGGGCGTTTGGCTTGGCGTAATGTGGCTAGCATGGCTAGGGAAAAGGAAAAGTGCGCTTGGCATGACGCGACTAGATTGGCTAGGTTTGGTTTGGCTTGGCATATGGGGCCAAGGGTTTTCCATGGGCGCATGGCATGGTTAGGGCCAAGGAAAGGGTGTTTGTATTGGCATGATGTGACTAGCATGGATAGGGCCAAGGCAAAATGCGTTTGGCATGGCACGACTAGCTTGGATAGTTTTGGTTTGGCTTGGCATGTGGGGCCAAGGGTTTGCCATAGGCGCATGTCATGGCTAGGGCCAAGGCAAGGGCGTTTGGATTGGCATGGTGTGACTAGCATAGCTAGGGCCAAGGCATAGTGCGTTTGGCATGGCGTGGATATCTTGGTCTAGGTGTGGTTTGGCTTGGCGCGTGGGGCCAAGGGTTTTCCATAGACGCATGGTGTGACTATCTTGTCCTAGGTGTGTGACCAAGTTAGGGTTTTGGGGAAAAGGTCGTTTGGTAACCTTAGACGGCCAGGATTTTCTCCTAGGATTGAAGGCCAACCGTTGATTATTGCACGCCTTCATTTTGATAGCCGTGTAGGGAAGGCCAACAGGGTGGCACAACATGGGGACATGGTGAGGTGCGCTTGGCATGGCGCGGTAGGTGTGGCTGGCATGATTCTCCATTGGCACGGAGGTGCGGCTAGCATGGTTGGGATGCTTTGGCGCGGTTGGTTTGGCTGGCATGATTTTCCATTGGCACAGAGGTGCGGATAGCATGATTGGCATGATTCGGCGAGGTTTGGTGTGGCTGGCATGATTTTCCATTGGCACAGAGGTGAGGCTAGCATGGTTGGAATGCTTCGGCGCGGTTTGGTGTGGCTGGCACGTTTTGCCATTGGCACTGAGGTGCGGCTAGCATAGTTTGCATGCTTCAGCGCGGTTTGGTGTGGCTGGCATGATATGCCATTCGCACACGTGAAAATTAGGGTTTGGCTTGTCGTAACCCTAATTTGAAAAAGATACCCCGGTAATTATTTAAAGACACATTAAAGGTTTCAGTAAATGTGCCTAGTAAATGCTTGTTGCTTTAAATGTTGTGACATCACTGTCTGCTAGGGTTTAGTGTTTTACGATTTTAACTCTAAGCTAAAAACCACCATCAACACTAGCGTAATATCGATTACTATTTTACTTGCCAAGTATTCTCATCACCACGCAAGAGAAGATAGAACAACAATGTAGGGAAAAATAAGGAGGTCAAGGAGAACGACAATCGGAGAACCATGTGATTTATTGCTCCTAACCAGTAGGATTTTCTCTGATCAGATGTCTAGGGTTCACTTAAAAGAAAAATAATGACATTGGTTACATGCACTTTATGCTATCCACACATCTAGATTTTTTGACCAATCAACAAGAATTAAACAAATTTAAATCAAGTCCTACCTCTCTTTCTCACACTTTCACTTTCTATAAAAATCAAACAATTCATGTCCACAAAATTACCGATTTAACCAAGAAAGATATAGGATTATGTTTCTACATCTTATCTAATAGTAATTTCATCTTCCATTATTTAGTCTATCAGGGGCACCAACAATTACCACAACATCCACAGCTGTCCATCCTACCATACTCAAGCTTCTCTGCAGCAGGTGTATTGGACGAGTAGATTAATTAGTCTGGAGAAGTAGTATATGGTGAAAGCTGTAATAGTCGAGCAAGGGTCTTTTTTCCAAATGTATGAAGAGCAATGGGTTTAGTACTACTGTTTTTTAATTTAATATTTGAACTAAACTGTGGATGTTAATCCTGAAATATTCTGTTTATGGATGTATTAGAAACAAAAGATTACCCAACAAGCACGATGAAATGTGATGTTTGAAAGAAGTATATGTCATGCACTGATTTATAGTGTCAAAACTGGATTCTTTTGTTATTATTGTCCGCAATGTGAATTTTGCATTATATGTCCTTGATAGAATTTTCATGCATCTAATGCAGATTCTCAAACCTAAATGGATATTCACATGCTATTTTTTGATTCCCAAACATAAAAGGATACTTACATGATATTCAAAGAATACGTATGGTGGTATTGTCTCGGACTATCCGATAAGAATCTGAATAACTATTTTTGTGGAATCTGTAGTCTTCACAGACCCACCCAGGGATCTAACAATAGTTGTTTTATTGTAGATTAATGTACCAATGAATCTCACCATAAAACTAGCATGGATCCTGTAGATTTAACTTTGGGTTCCTACACTAGAATGTAACTTCACATTTAAACTATTTATTGGCTTGGTACTTTCTTATATTTCTATTCATGTATTTTTGGCATTAACTATATGTATGCCACTGAAGATTTTGCATCAGATGATTCAGATTAATTGTGCGACATTTTGGAAGATGAGGAAGAATTCTTGGATGCAAACTGGATAACAGAGCTCTAAAGGGTAAGGGTACAAAATGCTTTTCAATACGCGGGAAACTTCGTCATAGGACCGGTCCTATGTTCGATAAGAAAATCTTCAAATTGCATGTAATATTTACTTGATAATCACTATATTCAATTCTCAAAACTAATAAATGACTGAAAATTTTGAATAAAAAAAGGCAACATGTAAAGATAAAAAGTTGAGCTTGGTTCTATATAATCATTTTAAGGATACCTCAATTTTCACTATTTGTGAGTTGAATTTTTATTTGAATCTAAATAGTGTACTTGCTTTCACTAGATTCAATTTTATCCTTCTAATTCAAGGAAGAGAGAACCAGATGATATTGTTGATCATGTTTCTTGTGATGTCGTTGATCGATGGGGGTGGATGAAGTGGTGACATAGATTATGTTTTTTGTGATTTTGTGAATGTGTGTAGTTACCGGTTTAGTAGGAATATGACAACTGAAATTGGGGATGAACATCTAATATTTATGTGTTAGTTAATGAACGATTTTATGGATTTTTATGATCATGTAATCCAAACATGTACATTGTTTTGCATTTTTATCGCTATTAGTAGATACATGAATGAATTCTAGAAGTTTCATTAAACATAAGAAAATTGATACAGTTGTTCAAGAGAATTTATCAATGTGGAATTGCTCCGAAAATTTGTAAGCAATCAAATTGGTTACATATACTTAATTAAATGTTTATAAAAACGAGTAACATATTAGAATCTTATCTGCTAAAAATAATTTTTACCAAATTGGACATGCTCATGCCATTTTTTTAAACCAAATTGATGCTTTAGTATCACGTTGTTGTAGATTTTACGCTCTATTACATGTATTTTGTTAAGTAAATGACTAACATACTGTACTTTCAAAGTAAATTACTAGCAATTTAATCTTTCATGGAGTTAACCCAATTTGAGCACTTATGTTCTGTATAATTCTCTAAAATATATTGAAGTATGTTTGGTAGAGAAAAAATACATCTCATTTGTTGTTCTCTCATCTTTATCATCATTACATTCTCATTTGGCTTCTTCTTGAATTCATTGACTCATACCTCCAGATTAATCAATACTCTAGGCATTGGTAGTTTCCAATGCAAGTGCACCTATTGCAAGGTATAATAGTTTGTTAGGTAACAAAAAAATATAATTGTCGACACATGTCTTGGTTAATTGGAGATGGACCACTAACCTCGAAACTGCTTACAAACGTTCCAGTAATGGTAACAATTATTGGAGTATTGATGAAATTAAATCAAGTGATTGATTTTTTTTTTTTGGAAATGAATGCCTAAATGCAGACTGATTCGATTAGTACTAATATTATTAGGTGTTTACTAATGTTATACAATTATGAGTACACTGAAATGAGAAATAAATAAATTACGTAAACTGATGCTAACATGGGAGGTTGAGACGGGGCCGTAAGGCCCCGGTGATACCTAGTTTCAAGTAACAATTGTACTTTTCTTTGCAGGCAGGAAGCATGCGAATGATGCAAGGTCATTTTGCATTACAATTAGCACGTATTGCAGCTCAACAAGGTGATCCTGTAAAAATTTCATTTACGGCTAGTAATTTTGTTAATTTCAGAGTCATTTACGGCTAGGAGTTCATTGATTACTAGTCGTAGTGAGTGTTTACGATCAGGAGGTCATCTATTCATATTTGTAAGAATTTCGTGAAACTAAAACTGAATTTTACTTCGATCATTCTAACCTATTTAGGTCAAGTGATGGTTGGGCGTTTCGCTTGGAAAAAGCTTAAATATAGCCATGCAAAATGAGAGTGAATGTGCATCTCACTATGAAAGACTTCCATCGCTTAGCCTATAGAGATGGAAGATGAGTTCCATGCAAATAGTGGAGCACGAGAATTGAATTTCCTTCTTTTATCCGGTTGAAAGAACTAAATATTTGTTACGGGTTAAAAGATATTTAAGGAAAAAGATATATAATAGAGAAAATGGAATTTTAGTAAACAAAAAAAAACTAAAAAAGAAATATTAGGTGTAAAAGTAGGTTAAAGATCAAAAATAAGATACAGAAACTCACGTCAAAAATGTCAAAGGAAATTGGTTTACGTTTTGTACGTGTATACACCATAAAATACTTGGACACGTGGAGGAGGATTAGGAGCCGAAGCTGGATACAAGACTATAGATGCGGGCACCATATCAGCCCCAACACAGCTTCAATCCTAATCTAAGGATAGAAGCGTAATCTGCAGGAAGATATTTTGCCCATAAATAGGGTGCAACTAGGTTCGGGAAGAGGAGGACTTTTCTTTTTCCCTTCTCCCACCGACACTTTTAGGACTTTTCCCTTCTCTTCTTGCTATCTAAAAAACTCACAGAGCTTCATGAATGGAGCTCCTTGAATGTAACCTACAATGATAATAAACACTTTAACCCTCTTTCACCCGTGGATGTAGATAATCCGTTGTCGAACCACGTATATGCTTGTGTTGATCTCTATTTTTATTTATATGCATCTTTCATTTTTGCTATGATTTATATTGTCATCTGTTTTATCAACTACTTTGTCTTTATTAAATCAATTGGTTGTGATACTAGAAAAATGGTACTCACAATTTGGCCCTAGAAAAACAGGGAATGAGTAAAGAATTTATTCTACCTGTTCCAGATTTACTATTTGAGCTTTTTTCTAATTTTTTGAAATTGGTTCTTAATTTCTACATTTCTTCAGCTGAGATTTCTTTCAATTTGTTGTTTTAACTTATAATAAAGTTTGCTTGGGTACCGCCCAAAATTTAATGATACTGTGCAAAAACCCAAATCTGAAAGTGCTTGGAATCTGTTTGCGAAAACGACTCAATGAAACCATTTTATTTGAACTCGATCTCTGTTTAGGTTATGCCTTTCGGCCAGTTCCATTGGATTCTAACCTAGTATCATTTGGTTTTTTCTGTTAAAAATCTGTATTGTTTTCATGACTTGATCATCCAAGCTCCTTTTAATCTGATGTTTTTATTTGGAAAATTGGTCGAGTACCCTCGGCTAACGAGCACAGTTTAAAAACTTGTTTTATTTTTAAAAGGTTTTTATCATCTTTTAAAGTAGCTTATTTGTGACTTGATAAAACTTTTCACCAGTGCAGTGAACTTATACTTCGTTTTTATTACAAGCAGCAGAGATGAAATTGAAATTGTTTTTTAACTTTTCTCATGCTTTCATCGGTGTTGTTGACTACCATAGCTTTCTCAAAACTCTCTAATTAGATTTTTCTTATTCTATAATGATGGTTGGAAGGATTTTAAATCAGTAAACGTCAGTGCTTGTAGTTCGGCCAAATTTAGCTACATATGATATTGATTATATCAGCTAATTGAGTAAATGTTTGAACTTATACTTTTCCTTTCACCTGTTTGAAAGGACTCGTTTTCTGTTTAAGCTGGGGGATTCATGTTTGCTAGTTTTATTAATTTCTAACCCAACACCAGTTGAATGATCAACGACGTGTGTAAGTGTAAATGTACAGGCTAATAGAAGTACAAGCTAACACCTCTCGAAACAAGATGTTGTTGATACTGTTGATGCTGTTGATGCTAAAAGCTAAGTGAAGAAATTACAACGAAGTCCGAAGTACAACCAGATGCTGTTGATGCTAAAATCAAAGTCCCGATGATACAGTCCAACGACGCAGCCTTATCCCGACGATGTAGTCTCGGTCCGCAGACCCAAGCATGACTAGTCAAGCTCAAGTTCAAAGGACCGACGATCAATGAAACATATCTCATTCCGATAAACCAAAGACCGATGACGGTTCATGGCTCAACCACCATGAAGTCAAGACATTGTCACTGTTTCTAAAAATTTGGAGTTGCATACACCAACGTGAAAGCCGATGTTTAAAGCTACTCCGATGTGCAGAAACGCAGAGAAGCTGAGACGCGGCAGTTCAAGTGTAAACCTCACCCAAATAGTAATACTTAAAGCTCACCCAAGTGGGCGATGAAGTACAGAGTTCACCCAAGTGGGCGATGAAGTACAAAGTTCACCCATAGGACGAGTCAAATTCTGATGCCGACTTTGATGTCTTCGGACCAATCAAAACCTGCGACGATGACGTCTTCGGACCAATCAAAAGTGGCATAGCTAGCTCAAATCATAAAGATGAAGGAGTAAGAAACCCACTACCTCTGAAGAGAGGAATAATAGCTGGGTAGTATTACTACCTTCGTTCCCCCACGCCACCGTTACACAGATGATGTACCTTCGCTCCACACTTCACGATGGTGTAACTTCGATTTTTCCGATCCAGGTTTGATCTTCATTCTGATGATCCCAGGCTGATGTAAACCCAGCTGCTTAATAGTGGCATAGTCTTTCCACGCGGGGTAGCAGTACGGCATACCACCGCTGTTGCTGCCATGATACGGTTAATTGCACTCATTGGGAGGAGATAAGGGGAGGAGTAAGAAACCCACTACCTCTGAAGAGAGGAGTAATAGCTGGGTAGTATTACTACCTTCGTTCCCTCACACTCATCGGTACCCGAAATACAAAAGCCAACGACATTGATACAACCCTGATTCTCAACCCGCTGATGCTGCTAGAATCAAAGTACTGATGCTATTGCTGTGGTCCAACGATGAGAGCCCTTCTCATCCCGATGATGTTTCTTGATTTGACTCAAGAAATTACACTAAGTTGTTACAGGTCTAACCTTCGTTGGTACAACGACGATAAAGCTTATACCCCACGGTGGTGCAACTTCAGTCTATCAACACAATGATACATCTTCGGCCCCATATCCAGATAGTGCATTCCTTGATCCTCACACCAATGATGTGGATACTCCGATGATATAGCTCCAGATCAAGATGGCAAAATTAAAGTGTGATGTCGACGATGGCGTGTTTCACATGTATTTTCACGTGATACATCCTTGATGTATATCATAAATCATGTGGAATATCATGTGATGATATATTTTCATGTGATGATGTATTTTCACATGATTTATAATAAGTGTCTCTTCAGCATCCCTGTAGGTACAGAAAATCACTCCGCCACGTGTCCGAGGAGGATTTGGCGAAATAATGAAAAGAATCTTCGAGAAAGATATTATTCACCACTTCCGAAGGAGTGTAAGTGAATAGTCTAATCAACTGTCAGATCTGCCTTAATGAGGTCCCGTCAGCAAAGGGGAGCTAACTTACTCGGAAAGATATCTAGCGAAGTAGAGCTACATTGCTCGGAAAGATATCTAACGAAGTAGAGCCAACTTGCTAGGAAGGGCATCTAGCGAAGTAGGGCTACCTTGCTCGGAAAGATATCTGGAGAGGTTGACATAACTTGCTCGAGGAGACATTTAACGAGGTATGGATTGTTGCACAAGAAAAGGGAAGGGGCGCGAAGTCGATTGCGCGAGGTATGACTTGTTGTCCAAGAAATAGTGAGGTTTCCCGAAGTAATAACCCGAAGTGTGGATTGTTATGCAAGAAAAGGGACAGCTGTCCCCGACATGAACCGATCTTTAAGGCAAAAAGTAAGCATAAAAGTTGTATAGAGCGAGATAAAAGCGTCAGTCCGAGATAAGTCGAGTTGTATTCCATTATGTAAAATCGCACTATAAAAGAGGAGACTTAGCCTCCTGAGAGGTGGTTGGAACATTATTGGAGAGAGGGAGAGAATCTTTGTAAGAGAGCAGTCTAGATCTAGAGTGTTCTTGAGCGACTTGTAACTTAAGATATTAAGGATTTTAATAAAAGAGAAGTAGATTTGTGTATAAACTCGTTCTCATTCGACTTGGTACCTATCTAATTCGAGAGTGGGTGTAACTATGGATTTTCTGTAGTTACATTTTGGCGCCGAGAAACAGGGATCTCATGTTGAGATTTTAGTCTCACTTGAGATTGTTTGGGAAATCTGTTATCACACAAATCATTAAGTGGGTTGTTGCTTTGCAAGAACTGAAGAATAGTGGTCAAGGAAGCCTGATAGTGCTAAAAGAGGAAAGGTAGATCTGAAACCTGCTGACCGGAAGGAAAGAAAGCCAGATCTGGTCAAAAACCGGTAAATCGGAGAAAGAAAGTTTAACAGGTTGTCCATGGCAAGAGTACGGGAACTAGAACGGGATCTCATCGCATCGAGGAGAAGCTTGCGTCTAGAAGGAAGAGGAGGCGGGATGGAAATAGGTGAAACATCAAGCAGAGGAGGAAGGCAAGGTGAGATCCAACAGGAAGAGGACGAACGTTACCGGGAAGGATCGATCCATACCTTTAACGCTGAAACGGAGGTGGAAGAAGAACCTCTGCAAGAGAACAGAGGGGAAACTGCCGGTGAAGAAAATATAACATTGGAGCAGATCAGAGAGTTGCTGCGCTTAGAAAGGGAAAGGGAGAAAGCTCTAATGGAGCAAAGAACCATACTCATGAGGAAAAACGCGATCTTGGTACAACGAAACAACCAACTTAATGAAGAACGGACTACTCGAGATGCACGAGGTGAAACTGGAATGGGAGAAAACGTGAACCAAGGAGGGGAAATGCATCAGAATGAACAGGAAGGAGAAAGAGGAGAACGGAGAAGGAGAAGGAGACGTCAAAGGGAAAGCAACGAAGAAAGGTTGCTTAGGAGAGCCTTGGAAGAAACAAGATGGGAAGACCAAAGACGGCGATTTGAGG
Organism: Papaver bracteatum; assembly: GCA_023529315.1. Lineage (NCBI taxonomy): Eukaryota > Viridiplantae > Streptophyta > Magnoliopsida > Ranunculales > Papaveraceae > Papaver > Papaver bracteatum. The sequence continues at coordinate 118,576 of JAJJWX010000992.1, read as the reverse complement.
AAGAAAGAACTCGGGAGGAGGAGAGACTTCGGGAAGACGAAAGGCGAAGAGAAACTAAGAGGATCCGGAGGGAGGAAATATCTCGGGAAGAGCAAAGATACAGAGAACAACAATGGCAGGAGGAAGAAAGGAAGCATGCAGAGGAAGAAGAGAGATACCGAGAAGAGAGAAGGGGATAAGAGGAAGAAAGGAGAGAAGGTAATGATGAGCGAAGTAACAGGAGGGGAAAACGAAGGCGAGAAGAAGGAAGGGACGAAGTTAATCAGACAGTACTGAATGAAATACAGGAAATGAAAGCCTTTCTCAATAATCCACGAAGGGGAGGAAGGTTACAGTTGGCTGAGGCAATCGTGGAAGCTGAAAAATCACCATTCTCGCGCGAAGTACTAGAGGGAAGAATCCCAGGAAGGTGTTCATTGCCTACCTTAGGAAGCATATTCGACGGAACAGGGAATGCAGTGCATCACCTGAAACAGTACACTCTTTCATTAATGCAGTGGGCGAGGTATGAAACAGTACTGTGCAAATATTTCCCAGCTAGCTTAACCGGGGAAGCCTCAAAATGGTTCGAAGGTTTAGCCGAAGGTTCAATCTCGTCGTTTAAAGATTTGCAGAGAGTATTCCTGACAACTTACATAAGCAATAACATGTTAAGGCCAGGAATAGAAATTTTTTTCAACTTGCGAAGAAAGCCAGGCGAAAACTTGCGAAGTCTAATTACGATATGGAGAATCGTATGCAGTGAACTCGCGGGAAGGGTAGATGAGAGAAATTTCATCCTGGCCTTCGTAAACGCATTAATACCAACCGACCTCTTGCACACGTAGCTCTTCGTAATTCGTAACACAATATCAATGAGTGAACTCCGAGAGTATCAGGAGGAATACGTGGCGTTGGAGGAGAAACAAAGGGAGGAAATTGAAGCATCCCCAATTCAATCCAAGGAGGGAAACTCGCGTCTGCTGCCCAGAACAACAAATGTGATAGAAGGCGATATGAAATATGAGGACGCGGAGCCATTGGCAACAATACCCGCGAAGCTGGTAACAGTATCCAGTGGGGACCAAGAATGGATAGATCAACATCCGAGGTATATCGATCCCAGACCTCGGAATTATGAAGGATTCCGAGATGATAATCCAAGGAACTCACGAACATACCAACCAGGGCAGCAATATGGGAGAAAGAAACCGCAGTTCGAGGATGTAGTTTTGCCCGAGCTCAACACTACTGTCAAGAAGATATGGGAATCAATTGTCCTGACGGAAGAAATTCCACCCCCGGGAAATTTTGGGGTGGAGCCCTTGTCAAGTGTGAGAAATAATGACTTTTGCAAGTATCATTGCTTCCACGGGCACCGCACAGAAGATTGCAGAAACATTCGACGAATAATACTTCGCCTAATTGAAAAGGGAAAAATCAAGCATTTCTTGGAAAATTCAGGACCCGTACCCCCGCCACCACCTCCAAGAGGTGATCAAAAGCAATCAAAAGTATACAGAATCGAAATCGACAGAGGAGCACAGAATTTAAACTGCAACTCCATCATTCACTTTGCGAAAAATATACAAAACTTTCATGATAATATGTTACAAAGGGTTTCATAAGCGGGATTTTGAAGGAAACGAGATATACAACATCACAAAGAAAGAACCATTAGAAGAGTGGCAGAGAAGAACTATTTCCTTCTCAGCAGCAGAAGCCCCGGAAGGAGGAGCTTCGCACACAGATCCTTTGGTAATCACTTTGAACTTCGGAGAGCGTACGAAGTGGGAAGAAAGTTCCGTAGGAAAAAAGAAAGTATGGGAAATAGATAGGATCTTGGTGGACACAGGGAGCTCGATGGATATTCTATTTTACCACGCGTTTAAAGCAATGGGCTACCAATATTCGGATCTGGTACCGTCGACCTATAATATCTATGGGTTTAACGGAGTAGCATCGAAGCCAAGAGGGGAGCGGATCGTGAAAATCTTCGCAGGGGAACTTGAAACCGAGGTAACAGTATGCGTGGTGGATGTGGAATATCCCTACAACGCTCTGATCGGGAGACCATGGATACATGGGATCAAGGGAATAACATCCACATATCACCAAGCTATTCGATTCCCTATGCCAAGCGGTATTGGCGAGATAAAGGGAGATCAGAAGGAATCCAGAGAATGTAACGATAAAGATGTGCACAACTATGACGAGAAGATAAAGCGAAAAAAGGAACAAAAGAAGAGAGTGCAAGAAGCAAAGAGGGAAGAAGAATTAATGGTGTATATGGTCAAAGCAAAAGAAGGATGGGCTATCCCAAGTGAAATCCTAGAGGATAAGGACGAGCCCGTGCAGCAACTAAAGGGCCCATCTCCGCTCGGAGAACCAATCATGAACTTCGCAACAGTAGAACCTACGCAAGAGATAAACTTGGGCAGTGAAGATGAAACGAAAACGGTGAAGATCGGAACAATGATGGAGGCGGATGAAGAGGAAAGGTTGATAAGGCTGTTGAAAGAATACAATGATATCTTTGCATGGGGCATGAATGAGATGCCTGGGATAGATCCTGAAGTTGCTTGCCACAGACTGGATCTAAACCCAGCAATCAAACCAATAAGGCAACGAATACGAAAAATAGCCACTGCTTATCACGATCAAATAGAGCAAGAATTGCAGAAAATGTTAAACTCGGGAATAATAAGACCCGCGAAGTATCCAACATGGATAGCTAACATGGTGATAGTACCAAAGAAGAATACAGGAATAAGAATATGCATAGATTTCAGCGACTTAAATACAGCTTCTCCAAAGGATAATTTCCCTCTACCTAATATACCGCAAATGGTGGAGTCAGCTTCAGGGTACAATAGGTTAACTTTAATGGACGATTATTGTGGATATAACCAGATACCACTCGCGGAAGAAGACCAAGAGCACACGGCATTTTTCGCTCTTAGAGGCTTGTATTTCTACATGAGAATGCCGTTCGGACTAAAAAACGCAGGGGCAACTTACCAGCGGATGGTGGAGAAGATTTTTGCAAAATGGGTGCACAACAAGATGGAGGTCTACGTCGACGACATGATGGTTAAAACTAAGGAGTCAGGGGACCATGTTGAAGACTTGAAAGAAATCTTCGAGCAGATAAGAGCGTTTAAAATGAAAATAAATCCTGCGAAGTGTATATTCGGAGTGGAGTCAGCGAAGTTCCTGGGGCACATCGTGTCCGAAAAAGGGATCGAAGTAGCTCCATCCAAGGTTCAAGCCATATTGGACATGCCATCGCCAGCAATGATAAAAGACGTGCAAAAACTGAATGGGCAGTTGGCAGCTTTGGGAAGATTCATTTCTAAATCCTCGGATAGATGCAAACACTTCTTCGATATTTTGAAGAAGGGAACAAAATTTTCGTGGACACAAGAATGCGAACAGGCCATGCAAAATATAAAAGAATATCTTATCAACTTGTCAATTCTCCAAAAGCCCGAGCCAAACGAAGAACTACTGATTTGTCTCGCAGCTACACCAAACGCCATCAGTTCAGTGTTGCTTCGGACAGATGAAGAAGTTGAAAAGCCTATATTTTACGTCCGCAAAACACTCAATGCTGCTGAAAAGAACTATACAAAGATAGAAAGGTTGATTCTAGCGCTGGTGTATTCATCAGAAAAACTAAGGACTTATTTTCAGACTCACAAGATAAAAGTTCTAACGAGAATCCTTATAGAGTCATCTTTAAAGAATACGAGGAGAGTTGGGCGAGTCAAAAGATGGAACACCCGAATAGATCAATTCGGATTAAAATAGGAGGTACAAACTTCAACGAAGTCACACATAGTTGCGGAATTCCTAGCCGAGTTCCCAATAGAAGAAGACGAAGGAGTGGAAGAAATGTTGGATATAGATGAGGAGCGTCCGGATCCTACAGATTTACTGAAAGAAAATCACCCAAGGAGATGGGAAATATTTGTAGACGGATCATCCAACAGCGCTGGAGGAGGAATGGGAATAGTATTTACTTCGCCAAAAGGAGCAAGGACAATATTTTTCTTCCGACTGGAATATAAAGCCACTAACAATGAGACAGAATATGAGGCAGTCATACATGCCTTGAGGCTGGCTATCGAGATGAAATTGGAAGAAATAAGAATAACTAGCGATTCACAGCTAGTAGTAAGGCAGATAGAAGGGAGGTATCAGGCGAACTATGCGGTGATGAATCGATATTTGCAACTCGTGAAAGAATATTCAAAGAAAATACCCAATATAATATGGAGACAAGTAAGCCGAGATAATAACAGACACGCAGATGCTTTAGCCTTTATTGCATCAATGATAGAAGACACCTCGGAAAAATATATCCGAATTGAAAGGTTAATGCACCCCTCAGTAACAAACGAGTTGGAAGACGATAAATCCGTAATGATAGTAGAGGGTAGTGCATCTGACGAGGTGGAAGAAGATGACTGGAGGACACCTATTCACAAATACCTAGAGAAGGGTGATCTGCCTAGAGACAGGTTTGAGGCACACAAAATCAAAGGGAGATCCACAAACTATGAACTAAGAGAGGGAATCCTGTATCGGAGATCATTCCTAGGGCCACTATTGCGATTCTTGTCACGAGAAGAAGGAGTGCAAATTATGAAGGCAATACATTACGGAGACGCTGGAAATAACAGCGGAACCAGATCATTGTCCCATAAAACCAAGACACATGGATACTTTTGTCCGAGCATGTATAAAGACGCAAAAGGTGTGGCAACGAGGTGTGAAGCTTGTCAAAGATTCGGAAAGCGTATACATGCACCCTCGACAAGCCTAAATTCCGTGCTAAGTGTATGGCCGTTCTCCATATGGGGAATAGATATCGTGGGGCCATTTGTTGCCGAAAGCTTGCAGCGGAATTACCTGATAGTGGCAATGGACTATTTTACAAAATAGGTTGAGGCAAAGCCTGTGAAGAACACACGAGATGGTGACATGTACGATTTCATACTTGAACATATCATATGTAGGTTTGGAGTCCCTCTGCAAATCGTTTCTGACAATGGGATGCAATTCGAGGGGGAAAACGTGAATATGTTATTTAGCGCTTTCAAGATACAGTCCGCGAAGTCGACCCCGCTATACCCACAGAGTAATGGGAAAGCGGAGGCAACGAACAAGACAATAGCATCTACTTTAAAAAAGAAGTTAGACGGACATCACCATAACTGGTGCGAAGAAGTTCCGAAGGTGCTATGGTCATATAGAACCACGAGGCGAGAAGCAACATGAATGTCTTCATTTTGTTTGGCATACGGAGTTGAGGCAGTTCTGCCTACTGATATCATGTTCCCCATTACAAAACAAGAAGCTTGGAAAAAGGGTTTAAACTCAGACATGATCCTAGCAAAGTTAGATGACTTGGAGGAAAACATGGAGATGGCTCTACAACACATGACGAACTATCATCAGAGACTATCTCGTGAATACAACAAGAGGGTGAAAGAAAGAAGTTTTATCCCAGGGGAGCTGGTTCTGCGCGAGATACCCCCATATCAAAAGGGACCCGGAGGAAAACTGGAGCCTACGTGGGAAGGACCTTTCATCGTAAAAAGAAAAGTGGGAAACGGAGCTTATGAACTCGCGGACTGTGAAGGAAAGGATACAGACAGTAACTGGGACATTGTATATGGCGAAGCAGAAAGGCAAGGTCGCAGACTGGACCACCCATGGAATCCAATTTATATCAAGAAGTATTACCCATGAGCAACAGAGACTCGTGAAGAATTGATAAAAAAAAGGGAACAAATATATGTATCAATCAAAAATGAATGAACTATTTGTTGAACAACATTGGAAAATCAACGGAAGCAAAGCAAAAAAAAAATGTGTAAATTCAAAGCATGAAAATGCGAGGGCCACAAGTAAGACCTCATTTAGGATGTCTGCTTACGACCCTCAAAATAGGCGATCATAAGTCCTATATAAAACCTCTACTTAGGGAGGCTGAGACCTCGTGGCGTGCACCCTAGTTCGCACAAAGTGCAAGGGGCAAATGTAAGACCTACACGCGTCACGAGATAATCTCAGATGTGGCTAACAACCACCAGCTCGGGGCAGTCGTAAGACCCATCCGCTGAGGGCCCCAATTGGGTTACCTTCGGTGAGGGGTGTAAGAACTAGCCAGTGGAGAAGAAGATGGCCTGGTGTAGTTCTTCCGCTCGGTCCCAAAACCACCCCAACTAGGGTGTGACTTCGTAACCAGGAGCCATATCGTCAAAAGGGAACGAGGTCACGAAGCAACTGATGCCTAAGCCCAAAAGCACGGGGGCATTCAGATGGGAATGGACGGCACCCTCCTTTAGGGAACTGAGTGACCACCAAAGTCGGAAATGTTATGGGGCTGGTACTCACGGGAGTAGGTAGGCCTGTGATATTTCTGCACATAAGACCTCAATGAGCGAGATAAGGCGAGGTTGATGGATCTTTACTTCGCAAGAGTAAAGAGCGCCTGAGACTTCGTCGCTAAACCCTGACCAACGGGGTGGGGCACAATAAGACCTTAACTAGGAGGCAAAATAAGACCTCGAACTGATGATAGAGATGTAAATATATATATATATATATATATATATATATATGAGACCTGAGGCAAAATAAAAGGGGAAGTCTATACTTGCAAAGAGGCAGGTATATGCTACAAAGAAAAAAAAAGGGCAAGCACATTACAAAGCTCGACCACACAAGCCATACAATTCTAAGGAGTACTTCTTACATTGCATAAGAAGCACTCACAATTGATATCTTATACATGATGATATATGCACTAACTCGATTATGCTATGAACTGGAAAATAATAATTGCAGCGAGATGACAACAATGCGAGATCGACTCGCATAAACAACTAAGGCAGATAAAGTAAGAACGAGCGGAGCTAAAAGCACAAGGTATGCTACATAAATCCACCAAAGAATAAGAGGCAAGTATATACTTTAAATACAATTTTATTCTTTCGAGCATTTATTTCGCATTAAGGCAAAAAAAATTAAAAAAAAAAAAAACAATTACTTCGGAAACACCCAAAGAATAAGGGGCAAGTATATACTTAAGCAACATAAATTATTCTTCGATTATTTCCTTCGTCAAGTATATACTCGGAGTGATTCCGAAATACCAGGGCAAAGCAGCCATTAACAAACATGCAGGTTATGTAACTATCACGAGCAAAGAAAGGAAAAGCAAAGAAAGGAAAAAGCTAATATATTAAGGCAAAATACGAGCAAAAATTGTCATGCCCCCCAATCTTGGGAGCGCCCAGATAAAATTTTAAAAGAACAAAGAACCAAAGTATCACAACAAATAATCAGGGATTGTTAACTCCCTCTTCATCAGGATTGCCATCAAATCCCGCAGCCCCATTATTGTTACCAGCTCCAATATTGGCACCAGCCCCAGCATCGTTACCTCCTGTGCCTTGAGGGACCTCGTGATGAGGTTTCTCAATGTCTTCATCAGACTCTGTATTTTATTTCTCAACTTCGGCGAACACAGTGGGTTCATCGTCCGAGAAAACCTCGAGGTTCATGTTAGGGACGTCGAGACCATGGGATTTGCAGAACTCGGTAACAAATTTCACCTTCTATTTCTGGGCATTTTGGCGAGTCCATTTCGCTACCTTCCTAGCGTCCTCCTCCATCTTATCTCAATCCTCGTTCAAAGAAGCAAGCTCTCCCTACAATTTGGATAACTCCTCAGCCAAGCTATCCTTTTGGCGAGACAAGTGCAAAATTTGACTCTTCAAACTCTCCTCGGATTCTGCAATATAACATCAAAATGAGAAACAAGAGTAATCACGCGAAGCACGAAGCAACAACAACACCTAGAGATACCTTCTTTCTGCGAAATAACATAATTTAAGGTTTTCTGGACGTCAAGATTAAAATGGTCAAGTCTTGATATTTATGATTCGAGAAAGCTGTGAAGTTCTAGAGGTGATTTTTCCACGTCCTCTCCAGGGCCGGACATGGGTCTATCATCATTAGGGGATCCGATAACAAGTTTACCGCCTCGAGGAGGCATGACAAGCTTCTTCTTCGCAGGAGGAGCGGGAGAAGTTTTCTTGCCCTGAAGCCTCTCTAAGTGAACCAAGATAGAAGACATGTCGCCATTTAACTCGTTGTTCTCGTTTCTTAACCCAACATTTTCAGCCTTCAGCTTCTCATATACAGACCTCAACTCGGAGAGTTCACTCCGGAGCTTGCGAAGTTCATCTTCGGACCTGTCATTTCTCTTAATTACTCTTTCTTTATCTTCCTCAAGGCGCCTATCTCGGTCCATGGATGAGGAGTGAAGATTACGGAAAGTGGTGAGAGAATTACTGATTTGCCGAAGCTCGGTCCTCAATCGTTCATTCTCCTCACGAAGGTGGAAATTCGACTCTTCATGAGTAGCGGACTCGTTAGCCAGATGATCAGCCAGAGAATATGACGTCGAAAGCTTTTCGCTCAAGATATCATTTTTAGATATGTAGCAATTAATCTGGGACAAAAGTTTTGCTTGTTCTTCTTGGTAATCATCCACGGTCGACTTGGCTTCTTCAAAATTCATATAATACTTCGTAGAACGGGCTTGACGAAAACAACAAGATAGTAAAAACGAGAACGAGATAGAAATAAGGACCGAGAAAAGATTAAACTTACTGCGAAGCTCCGAAATCTTTTCATCTTTCTTAGCGGAACGCTCCTTCTCATCAGCGAGATCGTTCCTGAGATCCTGAAGTCGTTCATTGGCAGTCTTTAGATTCTCATGAGCAACCCTCATCTCCACGAGTTGAGCCATGTGACGGTTGAACTCCTGTGAAGTATTTTCAGTAAGATGGGGATTTGTACGTCAAATGCTTTTAAGATCAATAATACTAACCAGGGACATAATAGCAGCGTGCTAGTTGGTGGAGAGATTCAACGAAGCGTCCTGCATGAAAGCTTGATCTTGAGCTAGAAAAGTGTCGGTGCATAGCGAGATTACAGATTCCATGGATGCAGACCTCGTGGAAGGGTTGTCCCGAGTTAAAATAAGAGCGTCCCTTAAGAAGTCCATGTCGGGGGCATATGCTGTATCTTCTGATTCAAAAAATTTCCGAGTCTTCTCACTAGAAGGACCTGCTGATGGTTTAGCTGGGGGCTCTTCCACCGTGATACAAGGAGTTGGCATGAGAACCTTCAGAGGAGGAGTGGCGCCCTTTAGCTTCTCGGGCTTGTTCTTTCCAGGAGGAGAAGGAAACTCTGCTGGCTTCTGGGAAGAAGGTATACGGGTGAGATCCCCAATTTTCAAAACTCTGCGGCGTTTTTGGGGTTCAGTGGCAGGTGTGGATTGAGGAACCTAGGAAACATGGGTTAGTATCCAGGAGTTGAACAAGGTCTAAGGCAACAAAAACGGAGTACTATTACAAAGTAAACACGGTAGCAGGATACCTTGGTAGCAGCAGCCGCATCAGAAGAGCTCTCCCGATGACTTCGCTTCAGAAGAACACGAGGGTTTATGACAGGGGTTTCCACGGGCTCTTCCTCCTGTCAGAACCAAAGGTTAGATTCTGAAAGAAAAATTCGAACACCAAAAGCGAAGCAGGAAGCGGGTTACCTGTTCCGTAGCAGGAGATCCAACGGCAAGCTTCTTAGAAGATTTATCCTTGATCAAGCCGGGAGCAGGCAATGAATACTACAAAAAAATATATATATATAAAACACAACACAAAAAAAAAATTCAAATAAAAGACACCAAAATGAAAAGAGAGAAAAGATTAGCGAGCTCACATCGGAGGGCCTCTCGGACCAGTTGAACTTCCAAGGTTCAAAGGAAGCGAGATGAACGTGACTTGGTAGGGGGCCTTCCCGAGCATTCCCGGACTCATCATAACCCCAGACAAGGGGACCTTCGATAACAACTGGGAACATCATCCAGTCCTCATCATTAGTTAGACGCAAGGAAGGGCCTTTGGGGGACTCTTTCGAAGAACCAACGGGCTCAACATCCAAAAGGAGAACTTTGGAAGAATCCTTTAGGGACCTCCGATGTAAAGCAATACCCCACTCTTGAAACTTCCTTCTTTTACCTTGAGTCTTATCGAAGTAATTCTCCGAGAAAGAAGCAAGGTTGTAGTCCGTAGGGTTGAAGCTCTCCGCCACATCTTGGATCTGGGATAAACCGCCAGAGGAACGCCTCACAAATTCGTTGCAAATCCGAATGGAATTAACGTACAACTGGAAGGCTCCCCTATTGAGATGAGCAAGAATCTCACATAGAAGAGGATTCTAGGCATCATACAGCGGAAAGGTTAAACCCGCTCTCAATTGACCCAAAGTGGCAATCATCCTGGTAGATAACCACGTCTCGCTACTCAATCCAAATGATTGCTCAACTCCATCTCGTCTGTCATTCTGGCACGGAGGCACAGCTGTAAGATCCACCGCCGGTGACAACGTTAAACCTAGTTTTTTGAAATCAGCCTGGAAATCTTCGAGGTCCTTTGACGTAGTGGCAAGGGGAAATTTTCTGGGTGTCATTTTTAAAAAAAGAGAAGACGGTGTGAAAGAAGTGAGGAAAACTAAGGAGATCAAAAGCGGGAAGAATATACAGAAGAACGGTGTTGGGGAAGAAGAAGTTAAAGGACGTAAAGAAGAGAAGAAGATGAGGGAGATGACTATTTATAATGGACCCAAAGTATGACCTAGAGAAACAGTTACACAGGAAGGGGAACCGGTTGGTAACTGTAGATAAGAATCATGGGAGACAAGATAGTGGAAAATCCGCGTACGTGGCGGTTACGAAATTAATGAAGGATTCTCTTTACTTTCTTGATACCCGCGAAAGGAATGAGAAAAGGCAAAATGTAGGTACAAAAAATCACTCCGCCACGTGTCCGAGGAGGATTTGGCGAAATAATGAGAAGAATCTTCGAGAAAGATATTATTCACCACTTCCGAAGGAGTGTAAGTGAATAGTCTAATCAACTGTCAGATCTGCCTTAACGAGGTCCCGTCAGCAAAGGGGAGCTAACTTACTCGGAAAGATATCTAGCGAAGTAGAGCTACATTGCTCGGAAAGATATCTAGCAAAGTAGAGCCAACCTTCTCGGAAGGGCATCTAGCGAAGTAGGGCTACCTTGCTCGGAAAGATATATGGCGAGGTTGACATAACTTGCTCGAGGAGACATTTAACGAGGTATGGATTGTTGCACAAGAAAAGGGAATGGGCGCGAAGTCGATTGCGCGAGGTATGACTTGTTGTCCAAGAAATAGTGAGGTTTCCCGAAGTAATAACCCGAAGTGTGGATTGTTATGCAAGAAAAGGGACAGCTGTCCCCGACATGAACCGATCTTTAAGGCAAAAAGTAAGCATAAAAGTTGTTTAGAGCGAGATAAAAGCGTCAGTCCGAGATAAGTCTAGTTGTATTCCATTATGTAAAATCGCACTATAAAAGAGGAGACTTAGCCTCCTGAGAGGTGGTTGGAACATTATTGGAGAGAGAGAGAGAATATTTGTAAGAGAGCAGTCTAGATCTAGAGTGTTCTTGAGCGACTTGTAATTTAAGATATTAAGGATTTTAATAAAAGAGAAGTAGATTTGTGTATAAACTCGTTCTCATTCGACTTGGTACCTATCTAATTCGAGAGTGGGTGTAACTATGGATTTTATGTAGTTACAATCCCAATGCATTTTTACATTATTTCAAATGTCCAAAGGCTAACGATGAAACAAAGCACGATTGCTAAAAGAATAACGAAGCCATATTGGAGAAGAGTTGCGGTCCAACTCAAAAATCTTCCACATGCAGAACCAAAGACCAATCACGTTGAACTAAAGCCCCAGCTGACTTATGGCCGACGATGATAAGCCTTGCAACGATGACACAGAGACCTGTGACGATCGCTCCTAGCTGTACGAAGATGGTGAGCCAAAAGTCGATCCAAAGACCGATGGAGATGATGGGCTCTACTTATCATTAGCGGTAAAGAGTGATATTTCACATCTATTGGTAACTCCAGTGGGGTATATAATACATACTTCTACTGCATACTTTTTATGCCAACTATTAATACTTGGCTAGAAGTATAAATCTTCAACAATACTCCTATTTCCAGCACTTCATACTTCTTATGAAGTGATTCACTCGGAGACCGGGGACCAGCAGCAGACCAAATTCAGAATGCACGCGAAGATGCAAAGTAGACAAAGAGCCAAAATTTCGATACCGTGAAATAAGGCCATACAATGGTGCAATCTTATGACGATAATGTAAGATCTGAAGAGAGGAGAAATAGCTGTGGATCATTGCCATAGCATGGCAGCATAGCTGGTATTGGTTCTTTTTAAGGTACCATTGAAGCAGCTGCATGTGGACATTTAAGTACTTTATTGCCTTATGCTTAAAGTACTTGGAACATTACAAGTTGGTCCGATCATCCAGTCCCATACTCCAACACCGATGATTCCAAGTGAAAGATCAATGTGTTACCCGACCTACAAGATACGGAAGCTTATCTGTACCCAGGAGGTTGTGGCTACGAAGATGGAACTGCGGAATTGAATCTGGGGAGTTGAACCTGAGATGCGGAAGTGAGGCTTCGGATTGAATTGAGCTGCGGAGCGGGATTTGATCATCGGGCTTTGAGATTCGAAGCAGGAGCTATCATCAGGCTTTGAGCTTCGGTGTAGGATTTGAGGCTTCGGAAATTTAGCTGCGGTGCTGCGGGAATGAAGCTCTGTGGAGAAACAAAGATGCTCCACACCAACGATGCCAAGTCGATGCCTAGTCTGATGTCAGCGATGGCATGAAGATTCCAAGTCCGATTTCGACTACGGCATGAAGATGCCAGGTCTGATATCGACGACGATCAGTTTACCTACCGGCCAAACGATGACATAATTACGAAGCATACTTCGTTCTCAAAAGTTTAGTTACGAAGCATCAGTCCTCTACTATATTACTTGTTACGTGATGACTGCACTTTGGTGCAGCTCTTGCCGATGCATGAGAACTGCACTGGCTATAAAGCCATACGATGATGTTCAACAGTTCCATTCCAATAATGAAACTACCATTTATACTTGGATTCCAATGATGTCCCAGTGCCCAGCTCAATGATGTCCCGGTGCCCAGCTCAATTCCGAGGATGCAAAGCTCAGGTCCGACAATGAGGGCACTACAAAGTAAGGCCGATGCTTCAAGTAAACCCGTTGTCTCATGTCCGAAAGGCGACTCAAACCAAAGTCCAAGCCCGATGATGGCTCCGGTCCTCATGCAAATAATCATATGTGTTAGAATATGGGCATCCAACTCAAAACCAATTGGCAACGAGTGGAGAGGCCCTAAGGTATTATAAACTGCAGGATCTTAGATGCCCAGGACAATGTGAGACTAATAACCTCAACAATATGCAAGGTCCAGGGATGATCATGCTAAGCCCTGCAACGAAGGCTCTCTGTAGGTACCAAAAACCACACTCGACGCTCCGAAGTAAGATCTGGCGAGGTAAAGAAGACTTGCACTAGTAACTCCACGAAGTAACATCCCGAAGTAACATCCCGAAGTAACTCTACGAAATGTGGATTGTTGTGCAAGAAAAGGGAGAGCATACGAAGTAAACGGTGCGAGGTATGGCTTGTTGTGCAAGAAATAGTAGGGTCAGCGAAGTAAAATGAGCTGTCAGCGAAGTAAAATGAGCTGTCAGCGAAGTAAAATGAGCTGTCTCCGAAGTAAAATGAGTTGTCAGCCATTATGTAGTTTTTCTTATAAATAAAGGACTTGGTCCATTGTAAGAGAGGTTGGAATCTTTAGGAGAGAGAGAGCAAGATATTATTCTACCTTATCTTCATCTTCTCCCCAAAAAAACTAGATCTAGTGGAGCTCCAAAACTCTTTAATGGAGTTTCATCTTGTAAATCAATTATTTATGTAAACACCAAATATTCTAGTGAAATTCGTTGATGTAGATCCCTTCATGGATCGAACCACGTAAAAATTGTGTGTCCCTTTATGATTTTAGCACTACAATTATCATTTTAGTATCCAAAAGTAGATCAATAAATTTGTTCATGAGTTTGAAGTAGAAATGTGTTTAGAACACGAAATAAGATTTGGGTGTGACTACGGATGGATTTTCTGTAGTTACATTTTGGCGCCCAGAAACAGGGAGAGTAAAGGATTTGTCCTACCTTCAAGAAGATTTAGTAAAGCTATCTTACTTTTAGTGATAGATCTACTGAGTTCACAAATGTTAGGGGCAAATATGGAACACTTGTCCAAAGAAAACAATTCCAGGCGATGAACATCAACAAAACCCGGAGTTGAAAAGAAAGAAAGAAGCGTTGATGTGTGTATCTTCAAGGAAAAAATAAGAGGAAAATCATCACCAAATAACAAATCTAAACATGATAAGTCTTCTTCCTTCTCTTGTCCGTTATTTTGTCTTAAAAAAAAAATTGAGATTTAAAAGTTTCAGAAGCCCTTTTTATGAAAACAAGGGTTGTTTTGAGTAGAAATTGAATTTTCTTTTGAGAGAACATGTCTCAAAACAGTATTTCATTGCAAATTTGATATCACCAGATTATCTTTTACAAACCCATTTAGGGATTTCTTCCAAAAAACACAAAAACGGGGATTTCTAGCTTGATTTAGTTTTCCCCTGTGAATGAAAACAGTTGATGATGTACTACCAGCGATGTTAGAAATTACATCGGGGCAGTCATATCTGAGCAGCAACACGACTACGGTTCATCGGACTGCCATTGAGATCCAACACGATAATCAGGAGAAAGTCTCTTCACCAGCTTGGGACATCAACTTCACACGGCGATATCGGAGAAGCTATTGAATCAATATGGTGGCAGACGAAATCAAAGTTGCGGACCAGCAACCACATCACAACAATCCACATTTCGAGACCTCAACAATATCGTGCAGCTCAGTCCAGAGAACCAGTCTCGGTCGGACAATGGCAAACCTCAGCTCACATAGAAGCAGTTCATGAATACAGACTGCCATTAACATCACAGCTTGACTTTGGGCTCCTTTCTAATGAGTTCATTCATATCGGAATCACCAGCTCATGTTCAGCTCGAGACCAACTCGTACAGCTCTATCCAAAGAACCAATCTCGGTGAGGCAATGGCAAAGCTCTGCCCACTTCGGATTCACTCCACATCGGATATCCCAATTAGAGCAACTACCTCGTACCGGAAATGACGAGAAGATCGTACAGAGATATTATAGGAGTATCGACCCAGATTGATCATCCGACCTAATCGGACTCACAGTCTCATTTCCGAGCAAACTTCAACTGATGTCGGACCAGAAGTCAATCGGACCAACCATCTCGTACTGGAAAAGCAGCCAGCACGATACAAGCTAACCAGTTCTTGGACTCACCAAGTCATCAGATCAGAACCGTTCTCGGATAAGAAACCAGCCAGCACGATGGGAGCCAGTCAGGGCATGATCTCGGACTCACCAATTGATCAGTCAAGTAGCATAAACTCGGACCGTACAACAATATCGGACAGGGAAATCAGACCTGACTCCTGATTCCCTCGAACTCATATCTTCAGAAGTCAAGTCTACATTTCGGAAGTTCACCCACCTCATCAACTTCCGGCACCATAAACATCTTGTCAGTTAACTTCGAATAATCATGCCTTCATCAGCAACACACATTCAGTACATCACTTCGTCAGTAAGATAGTACCAACGAAATACTTACAACTCAACAAGCGAGCCAAGTGCTTCGTAACCCCAACAACCATGGGTAGCAAGCCGGGCCAATACATAGACAACACACAATGGAAATCACATTTCCAGCCAAGAAGCATAACTTACTTCGTCCAAGGCTCATGAAAAATGAAGTTGGTATTATTCAGCTCGACAGTCAACCAAGTACTCTCGATTAGAACAAATTGCAAAAAAGAAGAGGAGGGTCATGGACCAACAGAGAGCTTAAGTCCAGCGAAGAGCTCAGTGAACAAATGCAACGAGTCAGTTACACAAGCAGCCAAACAACATCAACTCAGCATTGGTTAGCAACAATGTGTCTGCAAGAGCAAGAAGGTGAACCTACAGTTACAAGCCACAGCCACAACGCTGGCGAAGTAGGACATTCCCGAGATATCAAAGAAGAAAGAAATAGCTTCGAAGAGTACGATGACGTGAAGAACGGTTCACAGACCAGAGGTGGACTCAGCACGACCAACCCTTGTCAGTAAAGCAACGAAGAAGAAGCATAAAGGCCGGCGTCAACATTGGAACGAATCACTACACTTCGGAGAAGCAAACAGAAAATGTATTTCGTCAGCAAGATTCCATATTCAAACAAATTTCACACAAGTCTACAACACCAACCAGTGGAGACAGTAACAAGAGTCACGGAAAAGCAAATACGCAGTCCGAGGGAACAAACTCGGAACGAAAACAACTCAATATAATCTATCAACGACACATAGCTTCAGCTCACAACTAATATCAAGGGGATGCAGTCAATTCATAATCAACACCGAGTGAGCATAAAAGATTCTGCTTCTTCGTATTTTTCATAACAACCCAATGGAGATAGTGGCGGAAAAATGGAATTAGGAATGCTAAAGCCTCCCTCTTCAGTGAGTGTAATGATCAAGCTCTTCGCAACTTCGGTGGTCTCGCCTCGCATGAATCAACAGCGGAACAACTTCGCAACAGCTATTTGGCATCTCAAATATCATTTCAACCACAGAAACGACACACAGAAACATCATCCTTTCTCAGTAAGACACCCATCTCGTCAACCCCTAAATCCAATCTAACCGATACCCCTTCTCTGACCAAAAAGCCAATCCAATTCAATACCTCTCATCAGTTCCCTGCACTGGACACACCTCGTCCACTCTTAACACCCGCTTCATCAATACCCAAGTCTTAATTCAGCACCTCACCTCGTCAACTAACAACTACAACGGAGTATCCACAGCTATAAATCCCCACGAACGATGTAGAAGCATGCAGAGGGGCAAATTCACTTCTTCAATAATTTAGGCGAATGAATCACTTCCAAACACACATTACTTCGTCAGGGCATCATCAGAAAACGAGTTTCGGGGAACCCAGTAGCAATTCCAGGCGAATGAGATCAGATAGTTGCAAAAGCAACCACCAAGGCAAAAGAACACGAGTGGGATAGTACACCTTTATGCATGTGATTACGATCCTCAGAAAAGGATAAAGAAAAGAATCAAGCAAAAAAAAAATTCAGGCAAACCAGCGTAAGGCAAAATAACCCATAAAAGAACCCACTAAAGAACGATACACCAGCAAAGCCAACTTAATTTTCGAACAGCGAAGAAGAATTCTATCATTCTCAACGAGAAGTGAAAGAAGAAACGATGTTAAACAGGAGACGGAACCAGATCAACAATCCAACAATCAACGAGATGTTAAACAGGAGATGGAACAATCCATACTTCGAGCTTGAACCTGTTCTTCTTGGATTGCGAATTAGCTTTGCTGACGAAGTAGGGCTCGAGTTGACGATGCGGGTGTGGGGGAGTTTACGAAATCGGTTGAAGTAAAGCTTGAATGTCGTTGCCCATTCTCTAGTTCTCCGTTGGTAATCCTGAATGCCCGAATCGTGATAACTGCTTTGCTCTTGGGTTTCTTCGTGAACTCCTTCTGCCGTGACGAGTTGTGGAGAATAGGTTCTCCGCTAGGGCTGCTGGTGAGGCAGCGAGGAAGCATGAGATACAGGTTACTTCGTCGACAATTCCAGCGGAAACGAACACAGCCGGAACAATCAATAAAGCAAGTTACTGATGAGGGGAAATGCCGGTCAAAGTCACTTCGCGTGTGAGAAGAAACAGCCAGCGGGTTTCATAGTGTCAATAGTATACATCATCAATAACTTGCCTGAAAAGGCCGGAAAATGATGTCATGCTACAGCAGCAATACAAAGTAACAAGCAGGAATGACATGCAGAGATGAAGAAAAGAAAGCTACAAGATAAAATGATCAAAGAAAAAGGGCAATGATAAGACCCAAGCATACAAAGCAAAGAAAGAAAGCATACAAAGAAAGCGAAGAAAGAAAATGCGAGGGCCACAAGTAAGACTTCATTTAGGAGGTCTGCTTACGAAACTCAAAATAGGCGATCGTAAGTCCTATATAAAACCTCTACTTAGGGAGGCTGAGACCTCATGGCGTGCAACCTAGTTCGCACAAAGTGCAAGGGGAAAATGTAAGACCTACACGCGCGTCACGAGATAATCTCGGATGTGGCTAACAACCACCAGCTAGGGGCAATCGTAAGACCCATCCGCCGAGGGCCCCAATTGGGTTACCTTCGGTAAGGGGTGTAAGAACGAGCCAGTGGAGAAGAAGATGGCCTGGTGTAGTTCTTCCGCTCGGTCCCAAAACCACCTCAACTAGGGTGTGACTTCGTGACCAAGAGCCATATCGGCGAAATGGCATGAGGTCACGAAATAACTGATGCCTAAGCCCAAAAGCACGGGGGTATTCAAAGGGGAAGGGACGTCACCCTCCTTTAGGGAGCAGAGTGACCACAAAAGTCGGCAATGTTACGGGGCTGGTACTCATGGGAGTAGGTAGGCCTGTGATATTGTTGCATAATAAGACCTCAATGAGCGAGATAAGGCGAGGTTGATGGGTCTTTACTTCGCAAGAGTAAAGAGTGTCTGAGACTTCGTCAAAAAGCCCTGACCAATGGGGTGGGGCATAATAAGACCTTAACTAGGAGGCAAAATAAGACCCTGAACTGATGATAGAGATGTGAGAAAAAAAATCAGACCTGAGGCAAAACAAAAGGGGAAGTGTATACTTGCAAAGAATCAGGTATACTCGCAAAGAGGAAGGTATACTTGCAAAGAAGCAGGTATATACTACAAAGAAAAGCAAAGAGGCAAGCACATTACAAAGCTTGACCACCCGAGTCACACAATCCTAAAAAGTACTTCTTACGTTGCATAAGAAGTACTCGCAATAGAAATATTGCATATGATAATATTTATATTAACTTGATCATGATATACATTGAATATTAATAATCCAGGAACAAGCCCTAAAAGGCAACGAGGTATAATTACATACGAGAAGGAATGCAAAGGAGAATCAGAGGCACGAACAATAAAAATCAAGGCAAGTATATAATATGCATACATATAGAAAAATCATACCATTTCATACATATAGCATTCACTCATAACATACATACATTCATCGAACATACATCATGCAATGGCACTTCGGGAATTCTTACCATTCCTACTTCGGGAATACTTACCATTCATACTTCGGAAATACTTACCATTCATACTTCGGAAATTCTTACTATTCATACTTCGGAAATACTTTCTCTTGCTATTCATACTTCGGGAATTATTACTATTCATACTTCTTAAAGACAATACTTATCTCCATGAATACTTCTTGAAGATTTTTAATTAAGGATACTTCTTATACTTCGGATTATATACTTCTAAGGATACTTCACATATATATGAACCAAGGGTGATATTTCTTCAATACTTCGCTATCAAGTATTAAGATATCAAGTAAAACAAGGGCAAAGGGAAGAAAGAGGAAACATATTACTTTTACTTCGGATAGATTTAGTTCCTTCATCTACCAAAGAAAAATGAGGCACACACATATATGGGAAAATGCACATTATACACTTCGCGGAATTTTTTTGAAATTTTTTGGATTTGATATGAATCAAATTAGGAGGACGTTAAGCTACAAATGAAACAATATCATGTGAAAAGATACAATGAGGCGGGTTCCAGGTGGTGATCCCATGACCACTCCGCAGTACTCTTCTTCTCCCCCAACACGAGAAAGGGCGCCGACTAATATGCGATCTGTAATCGGTAATAATATTCCTTGCCCCTTTCTTGTAGTTTCTCCTTGTTGTGATTTCTCTGATTTTTGTTTTCTGATTTCTATTGCTAGAAGTAGAGGCGGGTTCCAGGTGGTGATCCCATGACCACTCCGCAGTACTCTTCTTCTCCCCCAACACGAGAAAGGGTGCCGACTAATATGCGATCTGTAATCGGTAACAATATTCCTTGCCCCTTTCTTGTAGTTTCTCCTTATTTTGTTCATTGTCTCATTTCATTTGTTTTTCATTTCTTATCTTTTTCTTTATGGGTTACTGCAGCGATTGGTGGTCTATCTTTAAATGTATCCAAGTCCAGAAAGCGATCTGCTGCAACACTAACAACTCCTCAAAGTCCGTTAAATAGAAAGCAATCAGTGATAGATACTTCATTGTAAATTGAATCTAGTTATAATAAATTAAATTAACTTTGCATTTAATGTATTAATTTTAATTCATATTTTATTCATCGTCAAAATTGGCCGGCCGGAACATTCCCGGATGATGAAGAATTAGAGCAACTAAATTCAGACAAGTTCAAAGTCTGTACAAGTCAAAATCTCTTACTTCAATATTTTTCAGTTTAGTGGATTGAGGCTTATATCAACTTAACATATTAGTCGCTAGGATGTTGGAAAAAGTTTAAACCAATGATATTAGTTAGAGGGACTAGATATGAAGCGATCGATGGTTCACTTGCTCTAGTATGTTGGCCTATCTATGAAGCGATCGGTATATCACTTGCTTTAGTATGGTTGGTCTATCTATGAAGCGATCGGCGTTTCACTTGCTCGTATGGTTGGTCTAGCTCTAAAGAGATGGTTATTTTTATTGCTCTAGGGAGGTCGGTCTAGCTATGAAGCGATGGTTATTTTGATTGCTCTAGGTAGGTCGGTCTAGCTATGAAGCAATTAAGAAACAAGACACTATACATGATATTTGGTTGATTACTAAAGCGATTGCCTAGCTGCTCTAGACTTGTACAAATCCCACCTTTTGGAACTAACGAGCGAGAGCCAAATTAAGTCGCTTTAAGGGTTAGAGCGACTTAATATGAGCTTTTGCAACCAAAAATGCAAGGTTGCTTAATCCAGTTTTTCTTGTAGTGTTGTACCAGTATGAAAAGGTAAAGTACATTCTGGTTTGTAGGGACGTTTTTGAATTTCGGTAAAGAATAGGGGCAAGTATTAATACTTTGTCGTGATATATTCTTTACCGAAATTCTACCACGAAGAGCGCAAAAAATCAAAGACAAAATAAGATGCAGTCACTGCGCACCTGATAAATAAGTAACTAACCCAAAGATGCAGTCACTGCGCACCTGATAACTAAGTAACTAACCCAAAGATGCAGTCACTGCGCACCTGATGACTAAGTAACTAACCCAAAGATGCAGTTAATGCGCACCTGATAACTAAGTAACTAACCCAAAGATGCAATCACTGCGTGCCCGATTACCAATATTGCCATTGTGGCAGCATATCCAAAGAAGCAGATACTGTGTACCAGCCAACTACTATCGAAAATTTGCTATACCAAAGTCGCTGCCACACCTTGATATGATGTACGCAGATCCACCATTCAGCTAGTGATTTTGAGTGTGAACAACTAGGAGCAGAACATGGGGGAAGTCAAATACGAAGAGTCACATATTAGCAAGAAAGGAAAGCGAAGCCATGTCACGAAGGGACATGGCCGAAGACGAAGCGAAGCCATGTCACGAAGGGGCATGACCAAGGACGATTCAAAGCCATGTCACGAAGGGGCATGGCCGACGACGATGCAATGACAAACAAGGTGGAAGTGATTTTTCTCAAGGATTATTCACCAACAACCCTCAAGAAAAGGGGCAAATTGTATACACCATAAAATACTTGGACACGTGGAGGAGGATTAGGAGATGAAGCTGGATACAAGACTACAGCTGCGCTCACCATATCATCCCCAACACAGCTTCAATACTAAGCTAAGGATAAAAGCGTAATCTGCAGAAAAATATTTTTCCCATAAATAGGGTGCAACTAGGTTCGGGCAGAGGAGGACTTTTCTTTTTCCCTTCACCCACCGACACTTTCAGGACTTTTCCCTTCTCTTCTTGCTATCTAAAAAACTCACAGAGCTTCATGAATGGAGCTCCTTGAATGTAACCTACAATAATAATAAACACTTTAACCCTCTTTCACCCGTGGATGTAGACAATCTGTTGTCAAACCACGTATATGCTTGTGTTGATCTCTATTTTTATTTCTATGCATCTTTCATTTTTGTTGTGATTTATATTGTCATCTATTTTATCAACTACTTTGTATTTATTAAATCAATTGGTTGTGATACTAGAAAAATGGTACTCACAGTACGAAAACTCAATTTCCGTGAGGCAACACTTAGCTTAAAAATGAAACAGATTTGTTCCTCTTTGTAGCAAAGCCAATTGAATACACCATATTAAAGTTAAGCGAAAGGTCATATTAGTTGGATTTAATTTGCTACAATTAAGTTATAACTAAGTGAAACCACCAACCATAATGCTTGGTCTTAATTAATCAGACACAAAAAACAAAAATAGCGGATTTTTTTATTCATGCTTAATAGAAATTATGATGGAAAATCGTCTAGTTTAGGTTTACTGAAGAATGAAATATTTAATTTATTTTATGTTTTTTTTATGATCATCGTCCTCATCAAAAATCAGGAAAAAGAATAAAATAATAAGAATAATAGATTTAGTTTTTTATAATCTTGTAGACCCCACTTTATGATCTTGTAGACCCCCTACTTTCACCAGTTTGATCAACGGAGCTTAATTTCATGGTTACAAACTGACAAAAAAAAAAATTCAATCACCAACATTTTTTTTATTTATTTTTTTGAAATTACTTAGAATGACAGAGAAAAGTTACACATGATATTCTAAAATGTTGGTCACCCTTATCTCTTCTAACTGATCTGAGATATTGGTGTCGACCAACATAAAGTTATCCCCATTCTGAGAAATAGACATAACAATGGATTTTGAAAAACGTGGAATTAAACTATGGTATTGGTACCTTTGATTGATTCACCACTTGTGAATGGATCTCTTAACCCTGCCTCAACGATACCTTTACACGCAAGTTCGGCCGCATCATCCCTCTCCTTGTCATAATAATAACCACTAGAAAATGGCGATGAAACAAAAATATAACTAAATGCTTAATTCGCAAAAAGAGCCTCGCAGCAAAGAAGGGATTAGAATCTAACTTGTCAATAATGAATTGTGCAGCTATAGCTCCACCGGAACCAATAGCAGCAACACCAAAGTTTACCCTTCTTATTATTACAAATAAAGTAAAATCGATAGATATTTCTATTTTCGGTCCATAATTTTTTTTCTCATGTACTCATATATGAATCCTTTATAGCATTTTCTACTTTGATATTTTCCCAAACTATGTCTCACTTTGTCCAAGATGTATCCTCAACCCAGTCATAATAAATTATACCATAATTAATTTTTACATACTTATTCCAGAAAAAGGAAAAATCATCATTTGATATGTTTATAGATTACAAAGATATCATATCGATCATTTGAAATGGTATTTCCATTATGTATCTCCGTTATTTTAGTGACCTGATGGAACAAAAACATTAAACTATGTAGGTTGTAACAAAATTACATCACTTGAACTCATTCTTCTCGAGAATAATTATTTAGGTATTGACCGTGTTCAGACACGAAACAGAACTCCGTATCCCCCTACGCGGGAATACTTAGGTTTCGAGCTTTCTTAGGAGGTGAAAACGGCCCGACAGTGAAAATCAGGAAGAAGTCAGGAGGGATGTTGCGGGCCCGGGGTGGAATAATCGCGTGCCAGTCAACTATTCCCGTTCATGGAGCAAGAAGGAATATTCATGTTGTTCAAGCTCTAAAAACTATGTCCGTATGAAAAGAGGTATCGACCCTCTTCTGCTTTTCTGTTGTTCGTCTGGATCCATGTTTTCATCTGCAGTGTCTCTCCAGTGGATTCCAAAAATTTACCAAAACTCCGTTGTATTCTTGGGACGGATGGATGAAATATATGCTCGGAAACGATCACGTCAGGGATAATCTTGAAGATTGTGGTTGTGTCTTCGGTACATCCTCAATCTTAGGTAGTTCATTGGACATTCTGATCGTGATGATGATATGTTGTGAATACTCGCATGGTCGAAAACTTCTGAAGCCCCTGGATGAAATAGGGAGACGTTCCATTGCCGATGCGCTGCTATCAAATCTTCCGGGACTTTGTTCCAGGTTACATCCTTCGAACCATCTTCTGAATCTATCGTATGGAATGGGATGCGGTGAGAAGTCCCCAGTTATACTTCGGTTTAATATGATGGCATGGATGAATATGTGAATGTAACCTTCTGACGTGCATTTGGAGTCTTCAGCGCGCATGTACGGCTTCATGTTGAGAAATTCCCGTGGCTCGTAAAACCTCGACAGTAATGATATTGAAATCAGTAATAACCTGGTTGAGGGGAGTGAAAGCGTCTCATGCTGGTAGTCCCCATGCGTAACCTACTTCCATTACGTCGCCTTGAATTCCTGTCCACGGGATTTGATATAAGCCTATCATACTCTTCTAGATGTGACACTAGGATGCTCAGAAATTACATGATGAAATATTCTAGATAGTACAGGCTTGGGATCCTCCGCGGCCTCGTAAGGTATTGAAGGAGTCTTCTAGACATAGAGGTGATGATATTATTGCGCTGCACCCTTGAAGAGTAGATGACCTTGTTGTGGGAAAGGCTTTTTGGTTGGTGAAGCTCTGGCTGGCATTAGTGAATGAGCGACAACAGTTCTTGGTAGGAGATATAATTAGGAGACACTACATTGTATGGGCTTCCGTGGAAGTGAAAGGTTTGGATGGATGCGTAAGCGAGCAAACTGTCCATGATCACGAGTTTTGGCGTGATGGATTAAAAGGTGGCCATGACTACGAAGATTGGCGGGGTGACTCTGTTCCTTGACATGGGGAGCGTGGTGGTACTACCCTTTGCAGAAAGAAGCGGCGTTGAAGCAGCTTCGGCTCTTGGAGAGGATGTTGAAACTTATGGAGTAAAAATGTTGGAGTTTCTTCTTCAGATCCTAGAGCAACTTATGGAGAGAACGCTGGAGCGGAGCGGCTGTTGGAGAGAATGTTAAAGCATAGCGGCTTCCGAAGCGAATATTGAAGCGAAGCCACTGGAGAGGATGGGTCAACCAGTATGATGTAAGGTTGGACGACCTTCAAGCGGATAGTGGTTATGAGTCCTCAGTTACATCTATCAATCGTGCTCTCTAAGAGAGGTTGGGATGTGAGAACGATTTCTCTGGTTGGAAAAGGCTGCTTCCCTGATGCGGTGCGGTTGAGAGCTGCAAATATATCTTGACGTTGTTCCTTGAAGTCGGAGACTGTGTCACTCAGCGTTCTGTCAAACTCGACATCCCCCAAGTGAACAGTGGTTAGGAGTCCCCAGTTCCATCTATCGATCATGCTTTCCAGGAGAGGAGAGGTTGGGGAATGTCTTCCCTGGATGGAAACGCCTGCTTTCCTGATGCAGTGCGGTTGAGGTATGCAAATTTGTTTTGACGCTACACCTTGGAGAAATATAGAATCTCACATAATTATTTCATCATAGACTGTACGACTTTGTGGGCGAAGTTCCCATCGTGCAGGTCCTGACGGGAAGAGTGTCTATGTGAGAACTCAGGAGGGTTGTTAATTTCCTTTGCTTTCGATTTTGGAAAAGTCATTCCTAGTCTTTACGTGTGATAAAATTGGATTGGTAACCCCCCCCCCCTTCTATTAGTCGTTCAAGAGCAACGCGAGCCTCTTAATCTATAAACGCACGTCCTGCTGAAGTGTCTTTTGTCTTTTAATAAAATCAATAGTGGTAAAAGGAGGTCGGATTCTTCCGGCTCTTCCAGTATCTTTCCCTGATGGTGGAGTAGCGCCTCTGGTTAGGTTGGAGCTGTCATGCTTGAAGAAACGTTGGGGTGGCGGAAAACGACTCTGGTTCTGGTGGTCGTAAGTGTATCGTGCAAAGATGGCATTATTTTGATCACGGAGTGATAGAGCCATGGCGCTGCTCTGGCTGGTTGTGGAATGGAGAGGATGGCGCTGGAAGGGCGCAAGATGTTAGTGCCGGAAGGATGCAAGTTGTTAGCGCAGGGTGTGGTATTGTGGTTGGCAGGCGCATATGGCATGTGTGGCTGGCATGCGTGTGCGGCATGTGATCCTGGCATGCACGTCTGGTAAGCACGTATGATAAGTGTGTATGGTATACGCGTCTGGTAGGCTCGTCTAGTAAGCTTGTCTGGCATTGGGTTTGGCATGGTGCAGACTGTTGACTGGTCATGGCACAGACTTTTGGCTTGGCACAACGCTGGCTTGGCATGGCGCATACTTGTTCTCGCGGGCCCATTTCCTCTTTCCATACGTACCTCAAACAAGAATTCCTTTCTTTATTAAAATTCCAAAAAGTGTTATGCTTATGAAACGGGATGGCTCCCCTTTTTACCTCGTATCTTTGTTATCACGTCCTGGTGTTAATGGTAGTGCGGTAGTGATAAAGTAGGCAAGAATATTCCAGCTATGTACTCCAGTGTTTCTCTTTCAATTTGTTTTCTTTTTTTCTTGTGCTGGTGCAAACCATAGCCATAGGTATGCCTTCCATAAATCTGTAGAAATATTTTTTTTCTGAATCTGGTGTAAACCCTAGCCATGGGTATGCCTTTCATAAACTTGCGGAAATACTTCATCATAAACAATTCTTCGAATGTCACCGTAATAACGTCTGCTAATAGTGACCGATAATCATTATTGTGCAAAGTAGGCACGCAGGAGTAGGTGACTGTTTTTTTCTTGAAAGGCAAACAAAGCTCCTGGTTTATGGTTTTTGATTTCCTGGATTTCTTGGGTTGACAGATACATGTTACCTTGACGGTTTTGGGTTATTCTTTTTGGAACGAATTGTTTAGGAATTGATTGTTTTGGTTATGATTGAAAGTGACACAGATATCCCAGGAAAACCATGGAACCGTGTGTTGGTAGATGACATGGGGGTGAAACATAACATGGTTATTGGTTTTATCATTCCCATGAAAATCTTGAAAAAGCAAACCATGTATTTTCTCTAGGTAAGACTTACTCGGTTTCATAGGTCTTCTGATGAAAAGTAAATCTCCCAGGTGAAAGGCCGAGTTTTATGAGAAACACGGCCGTGTGAAGTCCCTAGTCATTACTGAGCTTCCTGATAACCGAGCCGTTGATCCTTGGGAGGATCGTCTTCTTTTATCCTCTGGGAAGTCCCCAGTCATCCCTTGTCGTGTCATGACTGATAATCGAGTTGTCGGGTAACTGACTCGGAGTGGATCGTCTTCCTCTACCATCTTGACATCTGGGTCGACGAACGAGATTGACGGTCGAAAATTGACATTGTAACCGAAAGATCGAACCTCCCGATATGGTCGCCAATTATTTGTAGGTGAAAATAGTTTCCGCTGATTTCGGTAATTTCGGGTGTGAAGGTGATAAACAATTTAAACCCTAAATAATGTACTGCAAGGGAGTACTTTAGATTCAAGAGATCAATCTGTACAAGTTTGGCCTCAACTAAGAAATGGCCGTTCCAGACTTGCTTCGGTCACAAAGTGGAGGAGAATGGGTTGGTTTTGGGGAGAGAAGCAAGGAAAGTGGTGAGACCAGAATAGTTGATTCTGGAAGAGTAGTTGGGTTACTACAACTTGTATCCGAAAAGTGGGAAGGCTAACAAGGTAAGCTAGCAAGTAAGTATTTTCTAAGTGTTGTATATCCCGAATGAACTTGTTATTCTATGGAAATAGGTAAGACCTATTTATACAAGTCGAAGTGAGATGTACTCTGGTCTCATTAAATAATGGGGAAGTAAATGGGAGGAGGTGGTAACCGTATGCATGGAATTGATGTTCCATAAAATCGTTAACGCATGGAATTGATATTCCATAAAACCGTTAACGTATGGAATTGATGTCCTGTGAACGTTTCACCTTTAACTCCCTATATTTACTAACCGCCTCACCCTTATGACATTTCCTTATGACAGGCATAGCGTACGCTACAAGCTGTAAACCGCCAAACCAATACCCAAAGAGGATCCCCAGTTTGTGATATGTGTTTGATATCTCGAATGTTTTTGTGGAAAACATGTGGCATGTCATTGTTTCCTGGCAAGTCGAGCTTGGGAGACTTGGTATCTTGGTGACCTTCAACGGTCGAGATTTTATATCTTAAGAGGAAAGGTAGCCATTGATCATTGCACGCTTTCGCTCGTTGGTGGCCGCATAGGGAAGGCCATCATGGTGGCGCGACTAGGTTGGCATTCCATTGGCATGGCATGGTTTGGCGTGGCCAAACTTAGGTTTCCGGGCCAAAGGTTACCATGCGTCGTCTAGTAACCTTGGATGGCTAGGATTTTCTCTTGGGATTGAATAGAAACCGTTGATTGTTACACGCCTTCGTTCGGGTAGCCGCGTAGGGAAGGCAAGCATAGTGGCGCGGCTAGGGCCAAGGCAAGGGGCGTTTAGGTTGGCATGGTGCGGCTAGCATGGCTAGGGCCAAGGCAGGGTGTGTTTGGCTTGGCGCGGATAACATAGTTAGGGCCAAGGGTTTGCCATAGGCGCATGGCGCGACTATCTTGGCTAGGTACGGTTTGCCTTGGCATGTGGGGCCAATGGTTTTCCATGAGCGCATGGCGTGGCTAGCTTGGCTAGGTGAGGTTTGGCTTGGCATGTGGGGCCAAGGGTTTTCTATGGGCGCATAGCGTGGCTAGCTTGGCTAGGTGCGGTTAGGCTTGGCATGTGGGGCCAAGGGTTTGCCATGGGCGCATGGCGTGGCTAGCTTGGCTAGGTGCGGTTTGGCTTGGCATGTATGGACAAGGGTTTGCCATGAGCGCATGGAGTGGCTAGCTTGGCTAGGTGTGGTTTAGCTTGGCATGTGGGGCCAATGGTTTGGCATGACCAAGCTAGGGTTTTGGGCCAAAGGTCATTTGGTAACCTTGGACGCTAGGAGTTTCTCATGGGATTGAAGGGAAACCGTTGATTATTGCACGTCTTCGTTTTGGTAGATGCGTAGGGAAGGTCAGCATGGTGGCGCGGCTAAGTTGGCATGGGGCCATGGCGAGGTGCGTTTGGCATGGCGCAGTAGGTGTGGATGGCATGGTTTTCCATTGGCACAGGGGGTGCGGCTATCATGGTTGGCATGCTTTGGCGCGGTAAGTGCGGCTGGCATGGTTTGCCATTGGCACATAGGTGCAGCTAGCATGGTTGGCATGCTTTGGCACGGTAGGTGTGGCTGGCATGGTTTTCCATTGGTACAGTGGTGCGGCTAGCATGGCTGGCATGATTTGGCGTGGTTAGTTTGGCTGGCATGATTTTCCATTGGCACAGAGGTATGACTAGCATGGTTGGCATGCTTTGGCACGGTTAGTGTGGGTGACATGATTTTCCATTGGCACAGAGGTGCGGCTAGCATGGTTGGCATGCTTTGGCGCGGTTAGTGTGGGTGGCATGATTTTCCATTGGCACAGAGGTGCGGCTAGCATGGTTGGCATGCTTTGGCGCGTTAGTGTGGCTGGCATGATTTTCCATTGGCACATAGGTGCAGATAGCATGGTTGGCACACTTTGGCGCGGTTAGTGTGGCTGTCATGATTTGTCATTGTCACATAGGTGCGTCTATCATGGTTGGCATGCTTTGGTGTGGTTAGTGTGGCTGGCATGATTTTCCATTGTCACATAGGTGCGGCTAGCATGGTTGGAATTCTTTGGCGCGGTGGGTGTGGCTGGCATGATTTTCCAGTGGCACAGAGGTGCGGATATCATGGTTGGCATGCTTTGGCGCGGTTAGTGTGGATGGAATGATTTGCCATTGGCACAGAGGTGCGGATAGCATGGTTGGCATGCTTTGGCGCATTTAGTGTGGATGTCATGATTTTCCATTGGCACAGAGGTGCGGCTAGCATGGTTGGCATGCTTTGGCGCGGTTAGTGTGGCTGTCATGATTTTCCATTAGCACAGAGGTGCGACTAGCATGGTTAGCATGCTTTGGCGCGGTGTTGTGGCTGGAATGGTTTGCCATGGACACAGTGGTGCGGCTAGCATGGTTGGAATGCTTTGGCGCGGTTAGTGTGGCTGGCATGTTTGCCATTGGCATACGTGGGAATTAGGGTTTGGCTTGTCGTAACCCTAATTAACATTGAAAAAAGATACCTGGTAATTTTTTACAGACACATTAAAGGTTTCAATAAATAGACGCATTAAAGGTTTCAATAAATGTGCCTAGTAAAAGCTTATTACTTAAATGTTGTGACGTCATTGTCTGACTAGGGTTTAAGGTTTTATGATTTTAATCCTAGGCTAAAAACCACCATCAACAACTGTACATAAGTAACAACGTCTGTTATTTTTTGTTGTTGGATTGTTCTGGGACTTCTCTACCAATATTTGATTAGAATTTTTTTAATCTAAATTTTGTAATTTAAATATGAACTTTCCCTATAATCACTTGGTTTTGTGTTGCGATGCAGACAGTGTTGGAGTGTTGGGATGTAGGTCCAATAATCATGTGCATATGGGTTTTTGTATTTGATATCTAGGGAATTTTGTAATAGCTCTTTGCTAATGATTTCTTTGAAATTTACAGTGCATGCAAACTTAAGGTAACTTTCCTCCATTAAAAAAAGACAGGCCTATATCTGTTTTTCACCCATCTTCTTGCCCATATTGTTGAAGGATTCTGATAAGTTGTTGTTGATGTGCTCGCATTTGCTAGTAGATGGAAAATGTTCCCTAGACCAGGTTTCAGGCCTTTCATCTATGAGAAATCTTGCAGC
The DNA here is from genome assembly GCA_023529315.1 of Papaver bracteatum. NCBI lineage: Eukaryota > Viridiplantae > Streptophyta > Magnoliopsida > Ranunculales > Papaveraceae > Papaver > Papaver bracteatum. Next base: position 87,810 of record JAJJWX010000992.1, on the reverse strand, counting down.
CTCTTCACTCTCAGCTGCCATAACATCCATATGTTGCTGAAAATTATAAGCCGTAAGTATGGATATTATAATAAAGGATGAAAAAGTATTACATTAAAGTATAACAACATTAACATAAGGCCTTAAAGTAATAAATAATTACATTAAAGTGGTTGATCTTATAACACTTGGAAGCATTCCAAAGATGAGTATGAATATTGTACCCCTTGTAGTACTTCTTAAAGTTGTCCATCAAGTGCCTGTAAGACTAATAAAATGATTAACAACTGAAACATAAAACAGAACAAAACAAAAATAAAATGATTAAAACAGAACAATACAAAACAAAAAATGAAAATAAATCACTTCACCTGACACATTGTATGTGCTCAAACAAGGGAAAGTAATAGTCAACAACTTCTAAAATCCCCTTATGCTTGTTAGAGATGAAGGTAAACTCAAAATCATGACCAAGTAGCTTCTGCAAATCATCCAAGAATATCTTCCAATTCTCTATTGTCTCATTCCTGCATACCATCATACCTAATGGAACTAATCCATTTTGACCATCCAATCCAGTTGCATGTAACATCACACCACCATACTTCCCATTCAAATGGCATCCATCTAGACCAATAATCTTTCTACAACCAGACAGGTAACCCTCTATAGTGTCCTTGAAACAGATGGTCATGGACAAGAAAGTGTTGTCTGTTGTTCCGTAAGAAAAAGTAGCTATACTACATGGGTTTCTTGTCTACAAACAATGTTAAATGAACATTTTTAGGGTTTGTTCTACTTAGAAAAAAGCAAGGAAATAAAAAAAAAAACTTAAAGAAAGTGTTGTACCTTAACCATTTCACAGAATGCAGGCACTAGTTGGTAGCTCTTCTCATAACTGCCATGTAGTTTCTCCAACACCTTCACCCTTGATCTCCATGCAGTGTGATACCTGATATTAACCTTTATGGCTTTGTTGAACTGAGTTTCTAAATCATCTGGACATGGTACTAGTTCATTGATGCCAAGTTCAGTCTTCATCTTCTCATAGTACCATTCAGCTACATATTTTGGGTTTGCAAGCTTATTCAAGTCATTTTTGTCACCATTGCAGGTGTGAGTTACATTGAAGCCTCTAAGTGTGAAATTTTTACATTTACCCTTCTTCACCATGTCGTAAATGAACATTGGACATTCTTGAGTCCTCCAATGAATGCACTTGACCCTCAACTTGGTTGTAGAACTCTTAGTAGCATATGTCTGGTGTTTCTTCATGATACAGTAATTATTCACATTCTTGTAGAAAGAATCTTGACTCATGAACTTACTTCCAACTATGAGGTCATTTGGATCCAATGACTCTTCATCTTCAGCTGGGAACATTTCCTGAACATCTTCTTCCTTCAAGTGATCTGCATATTCCTTCTCAAACTCTGAATTATCATGAGTAACCCCACTGAAGTCAGGCTCAACTGAAGTCTGCTTCACCCCAGCATGTCCATCTTCATCTAATCAAGGAAAAAAAAACACACATAAATACACAACAAATGATAAGGAAATGGCAAATAAGAACCAAATACTAAACTTACAAATCTACAATTATATCTAGAAAGCACAAGATATTATGAAACGTAGTTGCTTCATGAATTGTATATGTCATATAAGTACTTGTAATGATAAATCATTACTTTTCACTCAATCTAAATAGTATACTACAAGAACCGAACATGCTTTGAAGCCTAATTTGTATGTTGTTGTTGCTGTCGTTGGAACTCATGATGATCTTAAACAAGTTTTCAGTGATGCATTTTATTGGCTAAAATGATCGTGCACTTATTCAGGGAGTTGTGAAAACAGTTGTCAACCTCTAAAAAAATGCCATTATATGCTTGGATTATGGCCAAATGAATTTGAACATAAAAGTCCAAAAAGAACTACAAGTGTTTTAGCCGGTTCAAATAGGTTTCACTTCTTTGCCAAAATTGTTTATGTCCAGGATACAGGGAGCAGACTCCATTAAGTTTGAAAGAAATGCAAAAGTAGATTAACACAATGAAACAAACAATGCCAAAGTTTGCATTAGGGATCTTACATACAAATAGGGAAACAATGCCACGGTTTGCATTAGGGGATGTTACATACAAATAGAGAGAATGTACTAAACCACGGAGATGAACATGAATTGTATATGTCATATAAGTACTAAACATACACACTACATATGTAAACAAAAAAATTACCAGTAGGTTCCTTTTCAGATTCAGAATCCAGTAAGTCCCCATAATGGTCCTCTACAAATCAACCAAAGAAAACATAAAGACAAAATTAGTAACAAACAACAAATGTAATTACATGCTTTGTAAGAATTAAGCATCAAATCCAATTTTAAATAAACAACAAACATAACAAACAACAAATGTAAACACAAAACATTACCTTCTCTATCATTCTCCACCTCAACTTCACCAAATTCAGGATCCCCATCAACACTATCAACATCATTATCACCTTCACTCTCACTGTCACTTCCCTTGTCAGATAAATACCCACTGTCAACCTTCTTCAAAAACTTCTTGTACTTCATATCATCTTTAAACTCTTGTTCATATCCAGGGACTGTTAATATCCTCATCAGGATGACACTCATCTTCTTCAATATTTGGAAGTTGAACTACAAACTCATCACTCTTCTTATATACTTGGCTCAATCTGTAAATATCTTCAACAACACTTGTTTTAGTTGTAGCTTCAACCCAGAAATCATGATTAAACTCTTGTTCTTTTTCATCCACACTTGCTTGTGTTGCATCTTGAAAATATGCTTCTTGTTCAGGCATGTTTTCAGACACACTAGCCTGAGTTGGTTGAGCTTCTTCACACAACTGAGGAATATATACATCTGGAACAAGTATTTCATTATCCACAGTTGATTGTGTTTGTTTAGTTTGTTCAAACACGTCTTCTTCATCATCTGATATGCCAACAAACAACTTCTTCTTACTGCCCTTACTTTTTCCTGCAATTTGTTTCTTAAACAATGTTGTTAACCTGGGACTTCTTCTTAAACTATTAGGTGTATTTCCATTTGATACCCCTTGAGTTTCTTCATATACTTATGCTTTCTTTGGTGTATTTCCTTTGGATACTGGCTTCTTTGGGGGTGTACTCTTAATTGGTGTCATGTACTTGTGTGGAGGAACTGTCTCACAGGGTTCATCACCATCCTTGCTACACTCCAGCACTTGCATATAAACCTGACTCCAACCATTCTCATCAAATTTTGCTCTATCCCAAATACACTTGAATTCTTCTTCCTTAGACAAAGACATTGTAGTGCAAGCATCCTTTGACCATAATATGTCTAAGATTTCATTACCCTTCAGTCTCAAGTTTGGCATGATCATGTCTTTTAACATATCAAGACCCATATCTTCTCTAGCACAATCCCTGAACTCAAAACTCTGACAAGTTCCAATAACATTTACCTTAAAACTTTTGAAGGGCATCCTATCATCTTAAACATCATTCCTACAAGATACATAAATCAAATTACAAAAGCAAATAGACACTAAAAACAATACATGAGTATAATACTTTATGATAACCAAAAAAATCAGCAAGTTCTGTATTGTTATCCAAACTGAGGCATAAACTAAAAACAGAGTGATAACCTAAAAAACTAAACTGATTCCAGTTAAACAAACACAGTTCTATACTGTTCCTAAACACATTTAAACAAACACAGTTATATATTATTCATAAACTCATTCTTCCAATTCATCTTATCATAACATAAGTACATCACTATGAGACCTGATGTAGTTTTAACAGTGGTAAGTAAATGATTTGATTCTCGGACTCGTTGATATTTGATTTAAGACTTAAAAAATAGAAAACACTAAAAATAAAGATAATATATACAAAAGTTTGTCACAAGATCAAGAAGTACTGGGATTCAGGAATCCACCAATTCTCATTCATGTGGTTCAACTAATAATTCTAGACATTCATAGCTCAAATAATAACAATTTATTGACTCTAATTCCTTTCCGAAAGTAGATTTTGAAAGCGATGACTGTAAATCTAAAGCATGAGACATCAATAAACTTACGAAAGCATGACCCATCAATTGAAATAACAATCACTCAATAAAAATCATAAATCAATTAAAAATCAATGCAATAAGTCATAAAAGAATTAATAGAATTACCACACGCGTGAAGAATGGCTTCCTCCGTCATCCCAATGTTTGGGTTTAGCTCTTCATCATGAAAACACACTCAAAATATTGATTCATGGCTTAAAATGGTGATTTTATTAAAGAAATTGTTTAAGACAGAGTTTTGCAACACTGAAAATATGTTACAGAGTGACTATTACAAAGAACGATAAATTCGAAATGTAGCAGAATAAAAGACTGTCTCTACGGGTCTGTTTTTATTGCTCTTGGGAACGACACTTCTAAGGTGTCGTCTGCAACTCCTCCTTCTTCTTCTCTGCTGCTGCTGCGATTCTTCTCTGCACCCTTGTTCTTAGCTATGCAGCTACCCCCAAACTCCTGATTCTCTTCTGAGACTCCTAACAACTCTTTTTATACCCAACAACTCCAATTTTCTCGATCAAATCTTCCCAAGAATAGATTATTTTTACTGCCAAGTCTCGGTGATTTTCTTCCTCTTACGCGTATCACAGCTTCCCAAACCTTACTAAACTTTCCCAAACTCGATAGATGTGATATTAAACAGAATATCTTCTTCTACTCAACACGTAATTTCCAAATATATCACAGAAGTCCGAAAATAAGTTCACCTCCTTGTTTTGTCGTGAATCCACCTAAATCTCCTTCTTTTCATTTTTTACGACCATTACCTTCCATGATTCGACCTAACAGGCCCTAACTGATCCAAATCCATGAGAAACACCAAGAAAATCTTGTCCAAATTGTGTCCAGATATTTATGCAACTGGAAAATATTCTTCCCGCCTCTGATTTCATGAAACTCGAAATTACTTCCTCTTTTATCGAATCTGACTGAACTAGCAACCCTGTTTCCTCGTATCAAGTTAATTCTAGCTCAATCCTACATGAAATCCCGATGAAATTTCATCCAAAAATTCTCCAAAGAGTACGCAGTCAACTGGTTTTGATTTCCCACCAAAATGATAATTCAAACGGTGAAAAAGGGATGCCCCTAACCGACAATGGAGTCCCTTTAGCAGTTTTTATGGGGTGCCCTGAATCAGGGGTGTCTTTAACCGTGGGGCGTAAATAACATTGGGTTACCCCTATGAACTGAGTGCCCCTTATCCATTTGAGGGGTGCCTTTAGTAATTTTCTCACAGGACCACTTTTCGAGCCAATTTCGCCGCAAAAGTTTATTTATCCAAAAATCCCTACAAAGACATAAAATACCAAAATAAGTACAAAAACGGGTACTAACAATATAGAAAATTGAGATGAAAATAGACACATAAATGCGTCTATCAAATACCCCCAAACTTATTATTTGCTAGTCCCGAGCAAATCAAATAGAAAATAAAATCCTAACTCATTGTCGCAGGCATCGTCGGTTGCATTTAGCGTATGCAACAAGCCTTTAAACCCCTAGGTGGCCCTAGTGGACGAGTTATAGTCTCGGGAGGTCTTACTAGAGATATACCGACAAAACCTTTACTCCAGACCCTAGCTATCTACGCAGAACCTTGGAAGGCACTAAAGAATCTCCTTGGTTGGCATACTTTTTGACTACATGAGGAAGTACCCTGATGAGAAATTCCAATTGTTGTACATGAGTTTGCACTCAAGCATACTAAAATTCATATATAAGTGATAGAGCTCTACTCAGATAGTCGCACTATGGATATCAATATCCGGAGTCAACCAATCACATGGATAGATTAAGAAGATGGATGCAGAGAAAAACGTAGATGGTTTTGATGTTGACTAGGTGAACGGTGTTTATCATATCTGTCTGAAGGCCACTGCAAAAATGAACCTATCCTAATGGACTGGGATACTGGTCTGACTAGTATCAACATAACTTCCATATACAAGGGAACTAGTGGTCGATAATCCTAATTCTAGATCAACTCATCTGGCATATACAAGGGAACCAACGGTCAATTTATTCACTGAACATTAACAATTAACTTTTGTTTTTTAACTGCATGATTTGATCTTTTGGATCCAAGCTCATACTTCATGTCAACAGATTACATGATAGTTCCCGTGGATCCTGCATTCCACGCTTGTTTAGGCGACAGAGACAGGGAGAACACACACATATTGCTATTCCCAAGTGTCATCTTTTTTTTTTAATTTATTCCGTTTGGTCTATTTGGTCTTGTCTCTTTTTTTCTTTTTCTTTTTCTTAGTAACTCAATCACTCTATTTCACCCTAGCAGTGGTAACAACTTGAATCGTGAGCCCCACCTAAACACTTAGAGAAACATATTTTAAAAAGAAAACAAATTAAAAATAGAAGTGAAAAGGACTCAACGAGATATGGAGAAACTACCATGTTATTTCTAACACATGAGCTATGTGCTTTTATGAATAGACTCTTATAGATGTTTCCATCTAATCAGATTGGTTCATCAACTCCTACAACCAAAATTCTTCCATCCACTTAGATTGGTTAGTGCCATCCTTAATAAGCATAATTTCTAGGCTCTGGAGTTTATTAATTGCAACAAAAAAGTTTCTCCCATACCCCCAAACTTAAATCTAACATTGTCCTCAACGTTCTAAAGATGAAATTAAAAAGCATGAACAATGAGAAACTGTTACAATTTGAAGCAAAATAGATAAGGAAAGATATTACCATGTTGCATGAGCATGGGTTGCCTCCCAACAAGTGCTAAGTTTAACGTCTTAAGCCAAACATAAGTAAGAATTAATCACCTCGAATCATATAGCAATAATCGAAACAATTGTGGATCATCTGCATCAAAAAGTGTTACCACGGACAAAAGGAAACTGCAACAAACCAAGAATAAACATAGCACACCCTTGCCTAGTTTCCTGTTTAATACAACTACATCTAGTTGTGGTTCGGGTTCAGGTTCAATAAAGGGGTCCAAATAAAATCTTTTCATGGGTTGCACCTCCTCATAAGTAAGATCCGAAATATCAGGTTCTAACATCTGGAAAAATTTAGAAGCACACAATAATAACCTGAATAATTGAGGATCTTCTAAGTCAATCAGATTTGACTTACACAATTGACCATAATGAGAGTGATGGTCATTCTTAAGCAAATGTGTCAATTCTATTTTCCTAAAATAATTAGGTTTAGTCTCAGAACTTAATAATTGACACATTTCCAATTTATACGTTCCCACAATTGGTTGAAAAATATTTGGTGGGAAAAAAAAATCAATCTGGGTATCATAGCCTGGGTAAACCACATCAACCAGAGGATGGGTTTCTAACAACTGAACTTCTTCTTGGACATCATAGGTTCGGGAATACGTGTCTGAAGATGATCTTTTAAAATGGTAGAGGCACATATTTCGAGTCCCAAGTGAGGGATCTTTTTAAGAGCTAAAGGTAAGGGACATGCAGAATGATAGTCACCCCCAAACTTAGAGTTTTGGGTGTCTCTAGATAGACTAGTTACAATTTCCCTAATTTCTAGATCATCAGAATCCTGAAAATGGTCAATTGCTTCTTGTAGGTCATATTCAGGTGACGCATCCTCATACATATTTAAAAGCTCTACGAGTTCATCTTTTTCGTATAAGACTATTGTTTCTAAATCTGTAGAATCTAAAAAAGTATTCTCAGGATAAACATGTTCCTCTAAACCATTATCGGCTTCGTAATCAAATGGAAATACTACATCTTCTAAAACGGGGTTATCTCTAGTCAAATCCTCGTCCTTTTGAATAGGTGAATAATTATTAAAATTATTTGGATTTGAACTAGAATTATTATCATTGTAAAGCTAGATTGGAGTAACAAATTCCTGATCACTATGCCTACATATTTCAAATTCTTCATCAATATTATCCTCATCATAATCATCATTATAAGAACATGAAAATGGTTGAACCTCTTGTAAACAAGTAGTGTTACCAATTATATCCTCGTCTTCTTGATTATGCAAATAATTGTCCTTATTTTCAAGGGTGTTATTGGAAACACTATATTGTAAATTAAGATTATTTCGAGCAATTCTTTCTTGTGCCTCTAACTTAAGTCTACGTGTCGACTCAGCTAAAATCTTGAGAGACTCTTCTAGAGGACGAATCGGACCAGAAGAAACAGCCAATAGTTTGAGAGACTCTTCTATAGAAAGAATAGGAACGGAAGGATCATAATAAGGACTAGTTTTCAATTGTTTAATTAAGTCATCCAAAGACGAGGAACTAGTACTATAAGATTCCTTATTTTCTTGCTCGTATGACATTGTATTGGCTATTATAATACCAGTTCGACATTATATAGCATGTGGATAGTAATTGGGCTCACCATGGTAAGACCCATATCCTTAAAAAGGATGGCGTTCCTAACTACCATTCACACTATGGTCATAATAAGGATAATGTCCATGTTGCTCAGTCGAATAATCATTGTATTGGCTATTATAATACCCGTTCGAAACAGAGGGGGCCTCGGTTATATAGTGCTTTTGGCCCTCTTGTGCAAATGCAAGGTTAACTAATTTAGGTAATCTTGGGTTACCTACATCTCTCTAAATATACCCAAAGGTTTTCTTCTAATCCCGATTGACGGCCTTGGACAGGAAGATGTCCCCCTTGGAGTATCGGTGCATCCTTAAATACAGAATGATCCCCCTATACCCTTCGATTCTCGTTGCCTCGCTTGTATTCTGGTATGAGGTTTGTAGACTTTTTTTGGGTGGGCCAAAGGAAAACATTGTGTATCTTCTTTGGGGTTTCTCCACTCCAATAAGGCCCAAGGCACGGGTTCAGCTAACTAATCCACAAGTTTTCCTAAAATCGGTAGTCTGACGATGCAATTGGTGTGTGCACGTGTTTATTTATTTATATATATGAAATACTAAAAATAAACAAACAATATATACAATTCCAAAAATAAATAAAAAACTACCAAATATAAAAGTCCTTAAAAATAAAATTTTTGGCTTTCTCCTTTTATGGCAGGTCCAACTTTTCTCCTTCCGTTTCAAGAAAAACCTGCACAACAAAAACAAAAATACCAAAGACGTAAAATAGAACAAAAAAAAATCTAAAAAAAATAATAATAAATAAAATATGTACAAAACCTAAAACCTAAACCTAAATACAAGTCTGCGTCGACGGCGCCAAAAACTGATGTAGTTTTAACAGTGGTAAGTAAAGGATTTGATTCTCGGACTCGTTGAGATTTGATTTAAGACTTAAAAAATAGAAAACACTAAAAATAAAGAAAATATATACAAAAGTTTGTCACAAGATCAAGAAGTATTGGGATTCAGGACTCCACCAATTCTCATTCATGTGGTTCAACTAATAATTCTAGACATTCATAGCTCAAATAATAACAATTTATTGACTCTAATTCCTTGCCGAAAGTAGATTTTGAAAGCGATGACTGTAAATCTAAAGCATGAGACATCAATACACTTACAAAAGCATGACCCATCAATTGAAATAACAATCACTCAATAAAAATCATAAATCAATTAAAAATCAATGCAATAAGTCATAAAAGAATTAATAGAATTACCACACACGTGAAGAATGGATTCCTACGTCATCCCAGTGTTTGGGTTTAGCTCTTCATCATGAAAACACACTCAAAATATTGATTCATGGCTTAAAATGGTGATTTTATTAAAGAAATTGTTTAAGACAGAGTTTTGCAACACTGAAAATATGTTACAGAGTGACTATTCCTAAGAACGATAAATTCGAAACGTAGCAGAATAAAAGACTGTCTCTACGGGTCTGTTTTTCGTGTTCCTGGGAACGACACTTCTAAGGTGTCGTCTGCCACTCCTCCTTCTTCTTCTCTGCTGCTGCTGCGATTCTTCTCTGCAGCCTTGTTCTTAGCTATGCAGCTACCCCCAAACTCCTGATTCTCTTCTGAGACTCCTAACAACTCTTTTTATACCCAAAAGCTCCAATTTTCTCGATCAAATCTTCCCAAGAATAGATTATTTTTACTGCCAAGTCTCGGTGATTTTCTTCCTCTTACGCGTATCACAGCTTCCCAAACCTTACTAAACTTTCCCAAATATATCACAGAAGTCCGAAAATAAGTTCACCTCCCTGTTTTGTAGTGAATCCACCTAAATCTCCTTCTTTTACGTTTTTACGACCATTACCTTCCCTGATTCGACCTAACAGGCCCTAATTGATCCAAATCCATGAGAAACACCAAGAAAATCTCATCCAAATTGTGTCCCGATATTTATGCAACTGGAAAATATTCTTCCCGCCTCTGATTTCATGAAACTAGAAATTACTTCCTTTTTTATCGAATCTGACTGAATTAGCAACCCTGTTTCCTCGTATCAAGTTAATTCCAACTCAATCCTACATGAAATCCCGATGAAATCTCGTCCAAAAATTCTCCGAAGAGTACGCAGTCAACTGGTCTTGATTTCCCGCCAAAATGATAATTCAGACGGTGAAAAAGGGATGCCCCTAACCGACAATGGAGTCCCTTTTGCAGTTTTTCTGGGGTGCCATGAATTAGGGGTGTCTTTAACCATGGGGTAAATAACATTGGGTTACTCCTATGAACTGAGTGTCCCTTATCCATTCGAGGGGTGCCTTTAGTAATTTTCTCATAGGACCACTTTTCGAGCCAATTTCGTCGCAAAAGCTTATTTATCCAAAAATCCCTACAAAGACATAAAATACCAAAATAAGTACAAAAACGGGTACTAACAATATAGAAAATCGAGATGAAAATAGACACATAAATGCGTCTATTAAGACCCTGAATAATTAGTTTTTTTTAGCATCCATATAAATTCAGACATTTCAATGAAACAGAAATAACATATGTAATATGAATGTGATATGCTTATATTAACTCAACTAGTGATGACATGCTGATGATAATCACTAAACATGAGAACAAGACCACATAGAACTAATGATTAAAAGTGGGTATATCTACATTCCAGATTATAAGCGATTCTTATATGTGTTACCAATAAGACAAGTAACTAGTATAGTCGCAAGATACACAGATCTCCCAATCAAGAGCAGTAATTCAAGAATAGCATAATGTGAAGAGTAATGCGACGGGAATACTTGCATTACATGGCAACTAGTTACACATTCCAACATATTACATAGATTTCCCAACCAAGAGCAGTAATTCAAGAATAACATAATGTGAAATCTATGTCCAGATAAAAACAAGGCAGCACGTATGAACCACATAGACATAGAATGTAACTAAACACACAATCAACAATGCTTCACTAACTAGCTATAATACCAATTAAATGGAAACATGAAGCACTACATTATCATTTGAACAAAGCAAAACAGGTTAAAGCACTACATTATCATTTGAATAATTGATAGTAGACTACCCCAAATATCTATTGTCACTATAAATGTCAAAAGACATGACGAATCAAGCTCGATATACATTATCCATGAATCAATTTGACATTTACTTCAACATAACTTTAGTTACAAAAAACTTAAAGAAATCAAATCAACATAGGAAACAAGCTCATTACACCAGTCTAATCAACAGAAAAAAAGTCACATATTAGCATAAACTTAGCTGGATACCAGACAAAATATCTGAAGATGAATAAAAGGAGAACAAGAAATTCTGCATAATAATACATTCACGATTATGGGCATCAACACTCGAGTGTTGTATGTTAGGCCCTTCCACTTTGACTTGGCTTAAAGGAATCCGACAAACTATACTGCAAATCACAGCAGACTCGGATCCCTTATTACATGCAATTTGAAGCCGTATTTGCACACAACTTACCACAAACAGGACAACATATTAAAGGAAAAAAACGAGATGTCACAATTAGTATGAGCAATGTATCAATATTATAAGACCCCTAATGCAGTTCAACGCATTCTTGAGAAACTCTAGCAGTTTAGCGCATTCTTAAGGAAGTCTAACATTAGGTTATGTGACTTCTGTCATAGAAGTTATAAAGATGGATCAATATGACAATAGAGTATAAACTGAAGCAATACAACTCACCCAAGTCCCCAACAATATTTACAGTCTAACTAGAATGACTTAAACTAATAAGAAACATGACAACAAACTTTGAGATAGAAACTACTAAAGTGCATAGTAACAACGATAGTGTGACTATTTTTGAGCCATTTGATCATTGAAAATAGGGAAGAAAGAGTAGCACAATAAAGATGTGACCCATGACAGAATAAACCAAATATGTATTTCATACTCAAACAGATGCAATTTTATACAGTTCACCACTTCCACTACATTTGAGATGCAGAAGCAAACACATTATACCAACTTCCATAACCTAATCAATTTGACATTTACTTCAACATGCTTAAATCCTCAAAAACGTACAAGCTACTATCTAGTTTATCAGTCACGGGAATTTTTAAAATCAGTGCTGGAAACCATTGGAGGTCATGGGTTATGAACATATAGCATGCCTGAGAGTCAAATTTTTAGACTATAGAGTGAGCAGTTGTCAAAGATTAATAACCCTGACCAAGGCATCCAGAATGAATCCTAAAAATAACTTACTTACAAAGAACTTATCAAATCATTTCACCAAGACAAGCAACTTAATAGGAAGCAGTCAACACTTAATAGGAAACAATCTCAGCAAAAGTCAATACTAATCAAGCTCAATATAATTAACATCAATCAACACTAATCAATAGAAGAAAAAAAAAAGTAAAGTGAAAATCTCAATAGCTATGAAATAAACCCTAACCCAAAGAAATCGAATCAAAACAAAATACCCATAACCCAAAAAAATCGAAAAAACCTATAAACCCTAGAAATTGAAAATACACATAACCCAGAGAAATCGAAAAACCCACAAACCCTAGAAATCGAAAATACCCATAATCCAAAGAAATCGAAAAAACCCATAAACCCAAGAAATCGAAAATACCCAAAATTCAAAGAAATCGAAAAAACCAATAAACCCTAGAAAGCGAAAATACCCATAAACCCTAGAAATCGAAATATATTCTCACCATAAAATGAATCAAACAAAATAAGAGTCTCGCTGTTACCTTTCATCTTCGTCGTTTCTTTGTTTTCTTTCTTTTATCCATCTTCGCTTTAGCCTCTGAATCTATCCTACTGAGTAGTTTCTTTGATCTATTAGGTATACCCATCTTATTTTTTACTCAGTAATAGAAACCAGTGATATTTTCAGATGACTAAAGTGAAAATCGCAAAGACGAAATAAAATTACAGAGAAGAAAGAAAAGAAAATTGCAGAGGGATAAAATGGAGAGAAGAAGAGAGAGGAAGGGAAAATGGAGAAACTGATATATCTTTTCCCTACTCTCTCCTTTTCACGCATGTATATCTCATCTCAGCCGACCGACTACATCCTGATCCATTGAAAATTAGATGAACGACTCAGATCTCATGACAGTCTCGTTAATTACGAAGTGAAATTATCATAGCCTTCCATTTTTCCTCCACTCTCGGATGACCACCACGTGTCATCGATTGGGCAGAAAATTTTCAGACGTTGGATCTCATAGAGTTATGCTAGATCCTGATATAGGGACAGTATCGTTACACGTGGCTACTTAATTGATTACACGTGTAGAGAGCAAATGGGTAATTGTGCGTCATTAACTCATCTCATCTGATGAGAAATTGACCATGTTGACTGAGAAATTGACAAAAGTAACGGATTTGGATGGAAACATGGATGGAGGCCTAGATTTATAAATTTGAAAAAAAACTGGCCTATGGTTGTCTATCGGGTAATAAATCAGGCCTAAATTTGTTTATAATCCTTGTTGTTTCCCCATATAGATGGTTTCTTTTGATGAGTTCTCCTGTTTCGATTTTTAAAGTCAACAACTGAGTGATTATCCATCAACAATTTCTCCTTTATTTATTTTTTACAGGGTTTAACGATCTCCATCTTCAAATGCATATCATGGCTAAGTATGGTATAAAGCCGAACGCATGTATCTCCAAATGTATATATCTCTTGGCCAAGTTTGGCATCCACTAAAGTCAAATCCAACAACATGTGTTGTTGATATAGATACACGTATTAGCATGACTACGAAACTTAAGGGATATACAATATTGAATACGACTGTTAAATTAAATATAATATTTTAATAAACTTATTATTCCAAAATGTAACACCCGTTAAATTTGTTGTGATATAGAAGACAAAGAACAAGACATAAAGTAGAGGGGAAGAAGAAAGAGAGATTTTCATTAATGTGTGTAGAAATACAATGGGTTAAGCTTCTATTTATATAGATAGAAGACTTGCTTCCCAAGATATGTAAACCCTAATCTTAGACACGAAGGGAATCTTAGTAAATATATATTTAGTTTATAACACTCCCCCTGATGACCACTGTGGCTAAGTCATTACAAAAATACCAGGAAAATTCAAAAGAGAAAAACCTGAAATTGCATGAGCATGTAAAGACTCTGACAGTGTTGGACACGCATATGTTGCCTCGTTAAAACCTTGACAAGGAAAACCCAGTGGGACAAAACCTTGACGAAGGAAAAAGAGTACAACGTGATAGTCCAGTAAAATACCTTTCACTATGATGCTCCCCCTGATAAGTACTTCATTTAAGTCTTGTCTTGCAAATCTTCGAGTCGACACTTTCCAATTTCGGTGAACGAATTTCTTGAATGCTGGAGACGGCAATGCTTTCGTGAGAAATCTGCCAGTTGATGAAGTCTTCTTTTGCGTTAGTCTTCTAATAGTAGTGTTCTCGAGTCTTCATGTTTCTTTCAATACATTAAGTACTTGTGTCTTGGATTTCTAATTTCTTGGAGATGATTTACAGAAATAGTTGATGTAGTTTCTTCAACAAAGTGCTAAGATATGAAAACCTTATCATACGTGAAAAAAATCATATTTGTGAGAAGGAAATCCAAAATTTTAGGAGATGATTAAGTTGATTTGGTTTAATCTAATGTGGGCATCCACTAAACAAACTAAACAACCAAATTGATACAACTCCCCCTTGGATGACCATCATGTTGAATTAAATTTCCTCACTAAAACCTTGCCAATAAAAATCCAATGGGGAAAAATTTGGACGAAGGAAAAAGAGCACAATATCAACATTTTAAATGAAAATCAAATGTCAACAAGATGTTGCCTCGTTAAAACCTTGTCAAGAAAACCACATGGGACAAAACTTGAACGAAGGAAAAATAGTACAACTTTTGATGTAAATATTGATGCTAACCCAACTATATGAGTTTTACAGAAGAAAAACATCAAAATAATAACTCTAGTCTATCTTAAAGAAGAGTTTAAGCTAGCATAATTCCAACTGCAAATTTAAGAAAGAGAAAAGAAAAAAAAAATAGAATTTATGCTGCCAAAGCGTGGATTTTTGTGTTTTTATGGACTCCCCAAGAGACCTATATATAAAGCTGATATCATTAACTAATTAATCCGAATTTTCGGTTTGGTAATAAACTTATAAAAACACATACAAGATTGTTAAACCTGACATAATCGAGTCAAGTGGCTGCCTAAATATAATTTGAATCCTCTAAAGAATACAAATTTGAATATGTTCTCCAAGAAAATCACTTGTGTGAATGCAATACGAGTCCTTCAAGACTACCACGCAAAATGCATCATATAGGGAGAACGACATAGTATTAAACCAATCCTCGGGTTTGAACTTATAACCCTCAGTCGCTCCTAAAACGACTTATTTCTCTTAATACGCAATATGACTACACCAATCTTTAATTAATAAGTTTGGCAATTTAAAGTGTTAAGTCTTGGATCCAAAATTGCGTTAACTGAGAAATTAATCCAACCTAATTGGATTGTATGCCAACCAATCACATGTGTCGATATTCCTTTGCAGAGGGGTTGAAAAGCACCATCATTTATTTCAGTAGCTACTATATATGAATATTCGACAATGTTAACTAACTATGATCCCACACAATTCTCAAATGTATGCATATCTCGAAAAATTCATAGAATTACTGGTACCAGCGCCCGCGGGCATTATAATCTCCTCATATTCAAGTGAGAAGAATATTATAATTGAGAATGTGAATCATAATTTGGCAGACTCAATTGGAGCACTACCTGTAGCCTCTTACACAAAATTCTACGAATTTCATAGATGTGACTGGATTTGCCTTTCCAAGAGGCAAAAGCTTATATAAAAGCAAAACGAGACATTTCACACCAATTAATAGTGACAGCCTTTTTCGATTTGATCATGTTGGAAGATAAATTGATATAACATTTAAGTTAATTAACACAAGCTTCTGATAGTGTAGCTCTCCCCCTGATCATGGTGGAATTTTTCATCTCATAAACGAAAACTTTAAATTTCGCTAAGTATTATCCGATCAATTCGAGACATATACTTATCATGAAATATGTCTTTCGACATAAAGAATGTACCATCAACCATGGATTACTTTTGGGAAAAAAAATTAACAAATTATTAACAAAAGGCATTAGAAATATGCAAACAAATCTCCAAAGTAAAAGTAAAATCGTGACCTATAGGGCCGACGAGATAATCATTCACTTTAGAATGAAATTATAGACATATTCTTTATCAAAAGAAAATAAAATTAAGATCAATATAGTCACTACAAGGACTAATAATATTGGCTAACAAGCCAGGTGCGCACCCCTTGATCTTTAGTGTCCAAGTCCAACTACAAGTGGAACAATTTCAAATTTTGGAGAATAATTACCACAAGGAAAATAAAAATGCTCAATATCCCTCGGGAATGCAACAATTCCTCGTTTTATTTGTACATGTAATTTGCTTAAACCCTAATAAAGATATCTCACTCTAGGATCGATAGTGAAAATGTTTCTTCTTGAGAAAGATAAAGAAATCATTTTCCTTATTGAATTTAGAAAAATCCATGGTTTCCGGTAAGAAATAGAAACCAATGGTATTGGTAAAAAGAACCAAACTATATTGGAATTTAATATAAGCGATAGAAAAAACCAACACCAGTTCGTTTGTACGATTCATGAAAATCGTATAGATGAAAAAAAAAGGAAAATAAAATAAAAATTGTTGTCTTGCTGGTCCTCACTCATCCCATGGGGAAAATCCACTTTGTGGTTAAACAGATGATTTCTTGTAAAAGAATAGAAACCAGCTAAAAAAAAATCACATGATCTTTGTCTAAAGGAAAAAGATTCCAAAATTAATTGGCTGGAGGTTTTTCAACCATGCACGTGATAGGTTACCGTAAAAACAATTAAGCTATGGTAACACCAAATTTATTTTGGTGATTACAGTTTCATTAGAGGAATAGAAACTGTAAACCATCTCTGGATGGATTTTCTTTTCTTTTCTTTTTCCTTTTCCTCTATAAAAAATAAACAATTAGAGAGGAAAGGAACATCATACCCAAATTACCAAAAGAGGCAATCGAATCTGAAATAATACCAATTATTGGTGATTGCGATTTTATTAGAAGGATAAAAACAGTTAACCATTTTTCAATGGATTTTAATTTTTCTCCCGTAAAAAAAGAAATGATCCAACAATGGATATAAATTGCTCCAAAAAGAAATGGTTACAATATAAGCTTGGAGTAGAAGGTAATATAAAGATAATAAAAGTATAATAACCTGGTAAAATCATACCTGACTGTTTTCAGCAGATCACATGTAATCAAAACCACTCTTATATGTTTGGTCATTAATTAACGTAACACCAATCGTCAGACTACAAAGTCAAATCCTTCCCAATACGGTGATAAGTGTCCATTATATTATCTGCCAAAGGAGAGTTCATGTACAAACAAAATAAAGCATCAGGATATTAAATCAATAAAAGTAAAATAATCTATGATTTACAACAAAAACAAATCGTGGAATCAATGTTGAAAACCATGTACGAAAATTTCCGATCAAATAAAATAATTGCTAGACGGTGTTGCAACTATCTTTCCTGTTTACGAAACTTGGTTGTACTAATCAATGTGGCTCAGTTAGTTAGAACTACGTTGCTGATAACGTATTGTGATATAGAAGACAAAGAACAAGACATAAAGTAGAGGGTAAGAAGAAAGAGAGATTTTCATTAATGTGTGTAGAAATACAATGGGTTAAGCTTCTATTTATATAGATAGAAGACTTGCTTCCCAAGATATGTAAACCCTAATCTTAGACACGAAGGGCATCTTAGTAAATAGATATTTAGTTTATAACAAAATTTATTTTTTTTATTATTGGATAAAGAGTATTATATTAACTAGTTGGAAGCCTAACAAGCTAAGCTCCAACAACATACTACTACATTAATTAAACAGGTTGCTGTTCTAACCTACCAGCGAGCCTCATGGGTAACCTAGCCAAGGGAGCCGAAGCGGGTGGGGGGCTGAGATTGTGTCACAAGGGAGGCAAACTAACACTACCTTCCATGTTAATTCCTGCAATATTACGCCATTGGTGGCTTGAACCTAGGATCTCCTGGAACGTATGAAACTTTGGGCCCGTTTCCAAAAAAAAAAAAAAAACCCTAGTCAAGAATACATAGCACAGTTTGGATAACTTTGCATATGTAAGTGGTGATTGAGATTTACTCTCCCCATATATAAATCTACGGCTAGGGTGAATTTTACAGATGTTACTCATTCCAGAAATCATGTGCGCCCAAAACCGTTCAATTTCTCATTTACTTCATATCTGAAAGGAAACGCCCAAATCAATGGTCACTCCGTACTTTCCGATATTGTAAGTTCATTCATCTCTTCCTCCAAACCCAAATTTTAAGTCCGCAAGTTTGAGAGCAATCAAAACCAAATATTGGTAAGAAGTATGGTTTTCATTTCTAAAGTCCTTTGAATAGTTGGACAATTCGTTTTAATCAACAATGTTCAAGACCTCATGCTTTCTGGTAAGGTTTATAACATTCCAGTGTTTTTAGTATTGTAAAATTTTGATATTTCAGTTTTGTAATAAATTTCTGGCTTATTGTCGCTCTGCATATCTAATTCTAACAACCACAAAAATATCCAAATGCTGTTTTAGATTTAATTATGTTCTGATGAACATAATTGCCTTATAATCTCACGAACAGCCCGTTCGGTTGGGAGAATTGGATAAATAGGAATCCAATTCCTATGGAATGCATACAATTCCTTGAACCGAACGGGGCAAATGAACTCTATGTAATTAGGAATTTCAATTCCTAGGAATCCAATTCCCTCCGAAATGATATATTTCCATTGCATTGGTCCAATGATGCAATGGAATTGGATTCCGGGATAATAACAAAGGTAATTGAATTGCCTCAACCGAACATGAATTTTTTGGATTGGAATCCAATTCCAAGAATTGGATTACCCCATAATTGAATTCCTAGGATTCTAATCCTCCCAACCGAACGGGCTAGAAAGGTGTTTTTTCTTCCTAGTTAGATGATTGAATAGATAATTTATTGTTGTGGTTGATTCATGAAACATGACTATTATCCCGACTCATAAGAAAAATGGGTAGTTGAATCATTTCTCTTTTTCTGTATCCGTGCTTCAATACCGCAAAGGATTATTACTCATATATGCGTTTCAAGTAAATCTTTCCGCTTTATGTTACCGTCAAAAGTTTCTAACTACGATCACAGAGAATGAAAGATGAGCACAAACATCGCACCATCAATGAAAATACCCAGTGGTTGTTAGAAACTGTTGGTGAAAAACTAATTACCCCAACACTCCTCGAGATACGTTCTAGAATATTGAATCGCCGCCATTTGATTGGATTCTCCAAGAATTGATGATGGAAAATGGGGGGTACCTGTAAAGATACTCCGATGCTAAAGTCAGAGGATATTTCATGCAAGTAGTTGTGAAGAAAGGAGTAGAATTGTGTACCTCTTGAGTTGGATTTTTGCCTCTATTTATAGGCATAAACCCTAATTTAGTTCCATAATAACCTAGATTTGTAGTTATCCAAAATAACCACATGGATTTGTATTTATCCTTTAATATTTGTGTCTATCCTTGAAGATCCATGTCTATCTTGAGAGATCTTTGTATATCTTCACATGATTTGAGTCTATCTTGAAAGATCCTTGTTTATCTTCCAAGATTTGAATATATCCTGGAAGATCCATATCATCTTCACAAGATTTACAATTATCTTGGAAGATCCTTGTCTATCTTCCAAGATTTGTGACTATCACCAAATGACTTCCAGTCATCTGGGCTTTCCTATTTAGCCATGCGGGTTTTATAAACCCGAGCCTGGTTTCTTTAATATAAACCTCCGGACTCAGTATGAATCCAGCTCTGATGAGCCTCGTGGGTCACCTTGATAACCCACGGTCTGGTTTTAATAAACCTCCGGACTCATTCCGGACCCATCTCTGATGATCCCCGTGGGTCACCTCAATAACCCACGGTCTAGTTTTAATAATCCTACGGACTTAGTCCGGATCCAGGTTTGATGAGCCCCGAGGATCACCTTGATAACCCACATTCTGGTTTTAATAAACCTCCGGACTGACGAGCCCCGTGGGTTACCTTGATAACCCACGGTCTGCCATTATTAAACAACTTGTGTAGTACGCATGTACTCTATATAAATAGGGTACACACATCTCCCCCGCTTAACTGTTCTACTTGTTGAGGAGTTAAGAAGAGTAAGGCTTCGTGTGACGGCGGTAGGTACATAGCACATACAAAGTATCCTAACACTCTGTAGTGCATACCGGGCATGATTTCTCTTACAAAAACATGCTCATATTAACTTATTATTCTTAAGTAAACTCATACCTGAAATTTGTTTTCCTCATCTCGTCAATCATTGATGATGAAAATCTCCCCCAAGCGTGAGTAGAGATATTACCAAGACGCCCCCAATTGTGATAACCTGCAATAAAATTTGCTCACATGCTAGGCGAGACTTGTTACCAAGTATTATACTTGTGATGCTTGAGAGCTATTCGAGTCTTGAGGAGAATGTAGTGTGTGCTTGCGGCTAGGGAAAGGATTTTTGCTCGCAATGTAACAAGGCTAGCGCTTGCCTCTCGGGGAAACTAGTTATTGCTTGTGTTGAGAACAAGTCTTTGGACCAATATCGGGCATTGGGCTCGTGGTTCGATGAGACTTTGGCCCAGCATCGGGTGTTGGGCTCATGGTTTAGACGAGACTTTACGTTTTCCAAGGTGCAAGTCTTTCATACTCGCATGCAAGACGAGATTTTATGCTTGCGATAAGAGCAAGACTGATGTGCTCACGTGCAAGGTGAGGCTTTAGGTGCTTGCGAAGTGATTCAAGGATTAATATTGAAGGGTCTAATAAATCCTCATCTTGAACTCGATCAGGTCGCTATCCACGAACCTCGAACTCGATCATGTCGCTATCCAAGAACCTCGAACTCTATCATGTTGCTGCTCCAAGTACACATAAAAGTTTCTCTAACACTGGATTTTTGCTTCCATGTTGTAGGGAATTGAAAGACCATTCCAATGAGCCAAAAAACACTCAATTCGAACTTAAAACGAAGAATTTATTGACGAAACAAGGTTTGGACGAAGCGAGCGTGCTGTTGCATACGTGGCCATGACTGGACGCATAGATAACGTGGCACTGCTGACAGGGACTGTCTTGCTGACGTGGCATCCAAAAAATAATGACATGTCGCCGACGTTGCCCACAATTGCTGACGTGGCATATTTGTTGGGTGATGACATGCCAGTTGAGATGATGATATGGCATGCCACGTAGACAATCTGATGATGTGGCGTGCTGACATGACCCACATGGCGTTAACTGTGATGTTGACCGTGCTGATGTGTCGCTGATGTGGACTGCTTAGTCAGCGTATGAGAAGTACTGTATCGCTGGTGTACGGGAGGCTGGATGAGATTGTACGGCTTGGATCAACTGCATCTGACGGATACGATTTGATGGATCTGGAGCCATACATGAGGTTAGATGCATCTGGATGTACAAGAGGAAAGATTTGTACTTTGTCTGCAACTCTTATATCTGTTACTCTTTTTGTAACGCTCACGGCTACTGTTTCTTCAACGTATCGCAACGGTTGCTTCAATTTCGCAACATTTTTGGTCCTTCTGCAACGCTTATGGAAGAACCCTAATAAATAAATAAAAATTCCTCGTTTTTACTGCTGATTTTTGCATGGAATTCGTGTGCGTTTTTCGCCAGCACCCCAATATCTGTAGAGATATTCCAAAATAGAAAACACGCCCCCAAGCATGAGATGTCATTGTTGTTGTAAAATGTAGTTCTCCCGAACATTTGCAGGGATATGACTAAGACGCCCCCATGGTGCATCATGAAATGGATCCTATAATATACAATCGCATCTTTTTTAATGTCCACTGACTCATCGCCAGTATAATTCGCTTCCTGCTCTACTCAGAAAAGGGCCATATGACAGATCCTAGAGCATGGAAGACATCCCTAAGTATACGTAGTCATGGGGAAGGTTACTCTCAGTAATATTGGCATGGCGCGGCTAGTCACATGGTGGGGACTCATCGAAGTAAAACTTCCTTGAAAGGACCCATGACTAAAGCATCTTGTTTATTGGATTCGTATACACGCTCTTTATTTAATCTTTGTCATGGTAGGACCAAGTTCAAGCTGTTTTAGCTTGAAATCAGTTGAAGAGAAATCTTTTTACCACATGTAGTGTGTCTTGCGTTTTATCATCACAGACTTCATTAGTCTTAACCGCGTGTTTGAAATTTGAATCTTGCTCAGTGAATTTTCTTCTCATAAAACTCTATACGTTTTATAGATACCTCTAGCTTTCTTTTTTGTTGATCCACGGTATTCATGTAAGTTGCTGATCCACGGTCTTCATGTACGTAAAAATTGACACAGACTTTTTTCATTATTCATCGGCATCGGCATTGCAAACACCCACTGCGGCATTGCGAGTTGAGATCACAACAATGAAATTGTCTCCATGTACAGCTTTTTTAAGGTCAGTTGCACCTCTTAAAATCAAACGTAGTCATCTCCATTCCGCCATTTGCTTGTGTCAAAATTTCTTTAAGCCATTCGTTGTTGTTGTGCTTATGGTAGGTAGTATGCCAGTCAACATGGTGAGTCTTTCGATGCGACTTTATCCAACGTTAACATCTGCCTCTAGCTGGAAGAATTCGTTTTTTACTGCAGCAAACCCTTTTATAAAATTAGCTACGTACTCTCCATTGGTTCTCATGTTCAGCACCTGCTTGATACAAAGTCTTATACTACGTTTGTTTATATCAATCCAGTTGTGAGGACTGTAGTGATGTTGTGGTGAGCCCTTGGTCCTTTGATGTCGTGATGCGATTATTGATCCATTGCTGCTGATTGTAACTACAGCTGCTAGCTTTTGATGTAAGTGTTTGTCGTACTCATGTGGAATAAGTGATTCCTTTTTACTTTTCGGAAGCTGGACGTCCGACGCTATGTAGCTTTTGAAAAAAAAAATACACGCCGTTTATAAATAGATAAGATAACACTGGGTCATGCTTTGCATAATAAACCTACATCCTGGATATATCATTGGTGTCGTAATCATCTGTGGTTGGTTCTTGAACTCCATTACCAACATTAACGATCAAGTGTGGATTAGGTTGAGAACTGCCGTGAATTTAATCTCCACAAATGTGGTGTTGTACTTTTTGCAACATTGTAGCAGTGTCAAGGAAGCGTTCTTTGTTCTCGCGTTATGGTGTGGTGCTTGTGATCTTACTCTTACTCCAACAAACGTGCAAGTGAGATATTACCAGGTCGTGGTCCTTGGACCTGAGTTTGTTCACTGTCCTTCATTGAAGTTATAGCAAAGATGGCCTGGAACTCAACTATTTAAGACGAACTGTAGCTTGTGCCCATCATACAGGTCCTCCATGGAAAGTTCTCTGGTGTACTATTGGCGACCTTGTGAAATCGCTGAAGTCGAGCTTGAACCCTTCACTGATGTTGTTGGAATCTTATATAATGATTTCGTACTTTGTTGTCCATTCTTGCTGAATTGAGGGGAAATTAGCTTGAGCTTTTTACTAGAACAGTTCAATTTGGTGATTATACGACCGTCGGTACCCTTTATGTTGTTTCTCCCCAAACTCGTGTGAGACTTGTCTCTTTACCTGAACTTGTTCTTACTGCAACCTGCAGGTGCAAAATTTTGGTGCTCACGGGAAGGAAGAGACTTTTTTTTCTGAATTCCAGGTGCGAACATTGAACTCCCGGCTTGGAGAGGCTTTCGCACAGACTTGGTGTTGTTGTAGTGTTGTGTACCCAAAAGTACACAAGTTTGTCTGTTAGGCGAAATCGTTGTGGGGCTCTATCTTGTATCAGCAGGATCTCAGGTTTTTTTGGTTTGTTTACCGCCAGCAAGTATAACACCTCATCAAATTTGGTCATTGACAACAATGGGTAATCGTGCTTTAGCCAGCATCAAACAGTGGTTGAAAAGGCTTAAGAATTCCCTTAATATTAGATCGTAGGCTGAACACATCGAGCACGATTTACTCCAATGATTGACTCCAGATTTGTTGCAAGCATGGATGGTGGATTTCGTGATTCTTCATTCCCTTAATGACGAGTGTCTTGAAGCTTTTCGTGCTGCATGCTTGGAGAGGTTTTGATTCACAACTGCAATTAGGAAGGTGTGTAGTTTTCCGCATTGACATGCGTCATTAGTAGCAAGACATATATTTCTAAGAGGCGAGCATACATCGTTAACTTATGTGTTGGAAATTTACTGGTCTGCAATGGAGATGAAAACATAAACTGATTTTGGTTGTACTCTAAAACTTTCAAGGCTCTGGATGATTTCTTTTAGACAAATATTTCTACCCTCCCAACGAATTGGCGATTGCAACAGGTATGTGAAATACTTCCTTCAGGATACAATGAAATCCCTACAACCGGAAATTGGATTCAAGGTTTGCACCCCTTGACCCAATCAAGAACACATGTAAAATAGATTCTGATGATGCTTTGTTTAAGAAAGAAAACAGAAGAGATTTTCGAATTATATGAAAACGACTCTGGGAGATGCTACTTATAGGGTTTTTCACGTCTGTTGGAAACAGACAAGTTTCTCTTCACGAAACGTCAGGTCCCTTCATCAACAGACATTAATGGTGTCTGTTGGATTTAGAATTTTCTGGAAACGTTTTCTAACGGTCCAAACAGTTACGTATCAAAAAATTCTTCCGGGGGCGTTGCCCCTAGACCCCCACCAGGGGCGGTCTCCCCTGGACCCCCACGACCTGACCTGTCAGGTCGAGCCCCCAAGGACCCCCCTTCGCAGCGCAATTGAAAATATTCCAACATTATCCCCCTATTTTCAAAAACCATAAAACAAAGTTAAAAACTTTTAAATCGGAGCGACTGCATCACCGAAGTGATCGCCCTACGTCCCGAGTGGGATCAAGCCAACGTAGTTCTAGCACGATTGAGACTAAGCATCATCGTTGAAACCAATACATAAATGATAGGTACCTTCTGGGTTTGAACCTTCACTTAGTGTAAGAAACTCAAAGCCTTATCGAGATTCTATGGTGAAACTAGTCTTGAACCAAGTATCCCTTATGATAAAACCGGAGTCTCCACACATATTGATTCCATAAATCATGTGTTCTATAGCCAAGCACTATAAAGGCCTTGTGCTTATATCCTTATTCATGAGTCTTCTTTAGAGAACGGTCTTCTTCTCTTAGGAAACGGCCCACATTTCCATACTCATATAGGTAAGTCTCGAAGGTGTTTCTGCGAGACACCTTTTCCTAATCACAGACTCATTAAGGATTTACATCCATCCTATTTTCTTGCAGAAAAAACCAGCACTAACTTGAAATGGGAAGTTTTATGTTAGTGCTCCATAATCTACAGCCATAACTTGTTGGTACCACATTGAACCTTGTTTATCTTTTTCAAAACATAGGTTGGGTTTCTGCTATGGGAGATCAACCTTCCTTCACAGACCTTAGTCCCATTTCATTACATTTTATTGAAGCAACTGAAATTGGTAGACTTTTTGTGAATGGGTCTGCCAAATTCCTCTTTGATTCAATAAAGTTAACCGTAACCACTCCCCTCTTGAGTAGTTGCCTAACCATTTGGTGTCTGAGACTCTCATGTCTACACTTTCCATTATAAGTCTTATTAGAGACATTATAGATTGTAGCTTGATTATCACAATTAATCAAAACTCCTGGAGATGGCTTCTTCCAAAGTGGAATTTCCATAAGAAGGTCCCTAAGCCATTCTGCCTCTTTACATGCATTCGTTAAGGCTATCAATTCTGACAACATTGTTGAATCGGATATACAAGTCTGCTTCTTGGAACTCCAAGATACAGCAGCACCCCCTAAAGTAAAAATCCATCCTGACGTCGACTTGGACTTGGATTCTACCTTGTTCCAGTTAGCATCGCTGTAACCTTCCAATACAGCGGGATAGCCTTGGTAATGCAAACCAAAATCAATTGTTCCTTTCAAGTAAGCCATAACTCTGGAAACCGCTTTCCAGTGTTCAAAACCAGGATTACTTGAGAAACGACATAATACCCCCACAGCATGGGCTATGTCCGGTCTTGTGCAATGTATAGCATACATAAGACTCCCAATAACACTGGAATACTCAAGTTGTGCATGAGTACGACCGGTGTTCTTCTTTAACTTGATAGTATGGTCTAAAGGAGTAGGTGCTGGATCATCATCAAAGTGATCATACCTTCTGAGAAATTTCTCAATATAATGAGATTGGGTTAAAGCCAACTCATTCCCCTTTCTTAGGATCTTAATTCCCAAGATTACATCAGCCTCTCCTAAATCCTTCATATCAAAGTTAGAGCCAAGAAACCTTTTTGTTTCTTCCACCACAGATATGTCAGATCCAAAAATAAGCATATTATCAACATATAAACAGAGAATCACACATCCAGAACTATCATGCTTACTATAGATACATTTATCCGCATCATTCACCACAAAACCATATGACAAAACCACTTCGTCAAACTTCTCATGCCATTGCATGGGAGCTTGCTTCAAGCCATAAAGATATTTAACCAACTTGCAAACCTTCTTTTCTTGGCCTGGCAATATGAAACCTTCAGGTTGTTCCATATATATTTCTTCTTCCAAATCTCCATTTAGGAAGGCAGTTTTGACATCCATTTGATGAATAATTAACTTGTGAATAGAAGCAAGTGTAATTAAACAACGAATAGATGAGATGCGTGCGACAGGAGCATATGTATCAAAGTAATCAATTCCATGTCTTTGCCTATAACCCTTAGAAACTAATCTGGCTTTGAACTTATCAATGGAACCATCGGCATTCATCTTTCTCTTGAAAATCCATTTACATCCAATAGGCTTTACGCCTGGAGGTAAATCACAATATATCCAAGTACCGTTGGTCAAAAGAGAATTCTTTTCATCATTGATAGCCTCTTTCCAAAAACTAGCATATTTGGAACTCATAGCCTCAGCATAAGTTTAGGGTCATCATCAACATGCGCAACATATTTGGTAATATTAAGAATTGTATTCTTATCACCTTCTACAAGATATGTTATAAAGTCTGGACCAAAACTTGTCTCTTTTCTTGCTCTCTTACTCCTTGTAGGTTCGATATCTTATATGGGTTCAGAAATATCCTCTATGTCTTGAGTAGGAATAGAATGATCATCATTCTCATTAGTCTCTTCAGATTCTAGACTAGGTAATAATGAATTCTCCATGGGTTGCATTTGAGAACTGTTCCTATTTAAGTTCTCAAAGAATTCCACATCTACAGATTCTATAATCTCGAAAGTATCAAGGATTAAAAATCTGTAGGTGATACTATTAAGAGAGTATCCCACAAAAGCACATTTATAAGCCCTGTTTCCCAATTTTGGTCTTTTAGGATCAGGCTTTCGAACATATGCCAAACAACCCCAGACTTTAAGTCTCTTCAAGTTTGGTTTCCTTTTAAACCACAACTCATAAGGAGAAACATTCTTCTTTTTCAAAAGAACCCTATTCAAAATATAACATGCAGACAACATAGCTTCACCCCACAAATAATTAGGCAAACCAGAACTTATAAGCATGCAATTAACCATATCAATCAAAGTTCTATTTTTTCTTTCAGCCATACCATTTTGTTGAGGTGTATAAGGTGCAGTAAATTGATGAATTAAACCATGCTCTTGACAAAAGAATTTAAATTCATTAGGAAAATACTCACCACCACGATCAGAACGTAAAATCTTAATTTTTAGTCCTAATTGTGTCTCTACTTCTGCTTTATATATTTTGAACATGTCAAAAACATCATCCTTAGATTTCATCAAATATGTGTAAGCATATCTAGTATTATCCTCTATAAAAGTGACATAATACTTATTTCCACCACGAGTGGCAGAACCATGCAAATCACCCACATCACTATGTACTAATTCAAGTAAGGAAGAATTTCGTACTACAGAATTATGGGAAATTCTAGTTATCTTTGCTTGCACACATATTTCACATTTAGAAGCATGATCAAAATTGCAATCAGAAATCAAACCTAATCGATTCATGTTTCTAAGGGAACCATAATTTACATGACCAAATCTACCATGCCATAGATTAACAGAGTCAACAATATAAGCAGAACCATTATTTATTATATTAAGCTTAATCATCCCATTACAAGCATATCCTTGTCCAATAAACACACCATTTTTGGACAATACAAACTTATTAGACTCATAGGTCGTCTTGAATCCAGCCTTCATAACAAGGTCGCCGGAAACAAGGTTCTTTATCATGTCACGGACATGTAATACATTAGTAAGAGTAACGGTCTTTCCCGAAGTAAACGAGAGTTCAACAGTGCCTTTCCCAATGACTTTGCTGTGTTGGCCATTTGCGGAGACAACTTCGTTTCCTTCTCCACTAACCGGTTCATAAGTCTTGTAAAGATTTCTATCCTTACAGATGTGGACGGTTGCACCATTGTCGTACCACCATCCACTCCCAGTTTCAGCAACAGCATTGGCGGCTTGCACTACAATCACAAGATTGTCATCGACCATATTTGCCTCCTTTTTCTGGTTCTGCTGTTGTTTCATTTTGAGACGACAATCACGAGAAAAATGGCCGGATTCTTCTTACTCTTCTTGTTGGGATGATTCTTCTTCTTAAACTGGGTATCATTCTTAGGTTTCAAAGAATTTGGTGTCTCTACTCTATTTACCTTAGAATGGTTTCCAGACTGTGGACTATCCTTAAATTCTCGTTTACGAGAGTCCTCTTCTATGCGAAGATGACGCTATAAGGCCTCTAAATCATAGTCAGTCTCAGCATGCTTAAGTTTCTTCGTATAACCATTCCAGGAAGGGGGAAGACGAGAAATAATAACACCAACAATAAACCCATGAGTAAGTTCATATCCAGCATCATTAAGATGATTAACAATGAGTAAAAATTCACTGACATGCGCAATGACTGACTTACTGTCAACCATTTTAAAATCCATGAAGTTGCAAGTAAGGAATTTCTTGTTGCTTGCCTCGGAAATCTTGTATTTGTTGTCAAGTGCAGTCCACAATCCCTTTGCAGTCGCAATACTCCGATGTGCATTGTAAACAGAAGTTTCCAGGGCATTCAAAATATGTCCACGACACATGAAATCATCTTCCTGACGCTTCTTTCGTTTGGTAATCAAATCAGGAGTATCTTTGTCTGACGGTGCAGGAATCTCCTCCAATCCATCTTCAAGTATGTACCACAATTTGATGGTCATAAGGAAAAACTTCACAGTCTCTTGCCAACGAGTAAAATTTTCACCATCAAAACGTTCCAGTCGAGTCAGGGTTTGGTTCATCACTTGCAGGGATTGTGCAGTAGCATTCGAAGTTGAAGATTCACCCTCCATTGCCAGAAATTATTTGTCTAAAACTGTTGGAAATTTACTGGGCTGCAATGGAGATGAAAACAGAAACTGATTTTGGTTGTACTCTAAAACTTTCAAGGCTCTGGATGATTTCTTTTAGACAAATATTTCTACCCTCCCAACGAATTGGCGATTGCAACAGGTATGTGAAATACTGCCTTCAGGATACAATGAAATCCCTACAACCGGAAATTGGATTCAAGGTTTGCACCCCTTGACCCAATCAAGAACACATGTAAAACAGATTCTGATGATGCTTTGTTTAAGAAAGAAAACAGAAGAGATTTTCGAATTATATGAAAACGACTCTGGGAGATGCTACTTATAGGGTTTTTCACGTCTGTTGGAAACAGACAAGTTTCTCTTCACGAAACGTCAGGTCCCTTCATCAACAGACATTAATGGTGTCTGTTGGATTTAGAATTTTCTGGAAACGTTTTCTAACGGTCCAAACAGTTACGTATCAAAAAATTCTTCCGGGGGCGTTGCCCCCTAGACCCCCACCAGGGGCGGTCTCCCCTGGACCCCCACGACCTGACCTGTCAGGTCGAGCCCCCTAGGACCCCCCTTCGCAGTGCAATTGAAAATATTCCAACATTATGTACCTTATCGACATAAAAGGACGGAACATTAACTAAAAGATTTTAAGTAAATGGTGGCACTACTATGTTGGCATGCCCTTGGCATGGTGTGGGCATAACCTAAGCACAAGCTGTTGGTGGCGGATTGTTACAAAAACTAAACGTGGAGCGCTGGAAAGACTAGCACTGGAAAGGAAATCACGGATGTCTTGGGAGTGGCAAGGCTTGCTCTTGTGGGACCGATTGCCTTTCTTCATGTTCGGCTTTAACATGGAATTCTTTCCTTATTCAAAATCTTTTTCTAGATGTAGGTAGCATCCTTAATCCTTTCATCTGGTAGCTTTGCGCAAATCCCGATATGATTGGGTGTCTTCACGGCTAGGCTTTGGAACGTGAGGCGGAGCTTCTAGCATGGACTTGGCATGAAGGGGACCCATTATCACTGACGGGCATGGAACGGGTGTGGGACGCTCTGTAAGGCGCTTGGAAAGGCATAACGCTGGTAAGGGAAGCGCTTTGGAAGGGAAGCGCTTTGGAAGGGAAACACTTGCGGTTTAGGGTTTGACACGCCAAAACCCTGATTAGCGCCCTTTACTAGAATTGTTGTAGAATCCGCGTACGGACTCGTATTTTGATGGTCCACCCCTTTATCAGACACGAAACAGAATTTTGTATCACCTATGAGGGAATATTTAGGTTTCGAGCTCGCTTAGGTGGTTAAAACGGCCCGACAGTGAAAATCAGGAAGAAGTCAAGAGGGATGTTGCGGGCCCGGGGTGGCATAGTCGCGCACCAATCACCTATTCCCGTTCATGGATCAAGAAGGAATATTCATTCTGTTCAAGATCTAAAAACTCTATCCGCATGAAAAGAGGTATCGACCCTCTTCTGTTTTTCTGTTGTTCATCTGGATCCGTGTTTTCGTCTGCAGTGTCTCTCCAGTGGATTCCAAAAATTTACTAAAACTCTGATGTATTCTTGGGATGAATGGATGAAATATATGCTCGTAAACAATCACGTCAGGGATAATATTGGAGATTGTGGTTGCGTCGTCGGTCCATCCTCTATCTTAGGTTGTTTAGTGGACCTTATGATGATGATGATGATGATGATATGTTGTGAATACTTGCATGGTCGAAAACTTCTGGCACCCCTGGATGAAATAGGGAGACGTTCCATTGCCAATGCGCTGCTATCAAGTCTTCCGGGACTTTGTTCTAGGTTACATCCTTCGAACCATCTTCTGAATCTTGGACTATCGTACGAAATTGAATATGGTGAGAAGTCCCCGGTTATACTTCGGTTTGATATGATGGCATGGATAAATATGTGAATGTAACCTTCTGACGTGCTTTTGGAGTCTTTGGTGCGCATGTACGGCTTCATGTTGAAAAATTACTACGGCTCGTAAAACTTTCATTACATCGCCTTGAATCCCCGTCCATGGGATTTGATATAAGCCTATCGTACTCTTCTGGATGTGACGCTGGGATGCTCAGAAATTACATGATGAAATATTCTGGATAGTTCAGGCTTGGGATCCTCCGCGGCCTCGTAAAGTGTTGAAGGCGTCTTCTAGACAGAGAGATGATAATATTCTTGCGATGCACCCTTGAAGAGTAGATAACCTTGCTGTGGGCACGGATTTTGGTTGGTGAAGCTCTGGCTAGTATTAACGAATGAGCGCCAACAGTTCTTGGTAGGAGATATAATTAGGAGAGACTACATTGTCGTGGTAACAAAGTAGGTTGGTTGGAATTGTATGGGATTCCGTGGAAGTAAAAGGATTGGTTGGATGCGTGAGCGAGCAAACTGTCCATGATCACGAGTTTTGGCGAGATGGATTAAAAGGTGGCCATGACTACGAAGATTGGTTGGATGACTATGTTCCTTAACATGGGGAGCGTGGCGGTACGACCCTTTGCAGGAAGAAGAGACGTTGAAGCAGCTTCGTCTCTGGGAGAGGATGTTGAAACTTATGGAGTAAAAACGCTGGAGTTTCGTCTTCGGATCCTAGAGCAGCTTATGGAGAGAATGCTGAAGCGGAGCGAATGTTAAAATAGAGCGGCTACCGAAGTGGAGCCACTGGAGAGGCTGCGTCAACCAGTGTGATGTAAGTCTGGACGCCCTTCAAGCGGGCAGTGGTTAGGAGTCCTCAGTTCCGTCTATCGATCGTGCTTTCCAAGAGAGGTTGGGGTTTGGGAATCGCTTCCCTAGATGGAAACGTCTGCTTTCCTGATACAGTGCGGTTGAGGGATATAAATATGTTTTGACGCTACGCCATGGAGAAATATAGAATCTCACATAACTGTTTCATCATAGATTGTACGACTTTGTGGGCGAAGTTCCCGTCGTGCAGGTCTTGACGGGAAGAGGGTCTCTGTGACCTCGGGAGGGTTGCTGAATTCCTTTGCTTTTGATTTTGGTGAAGTCATTTTTTATCTTTACGTGTGATAAAATTGGATTGCTAACCCCCCCTTCTACTGGTTGTTCAAGAGCAACGCGAGCCTCTTCCTCTATAAACGCACGTCCTGCTGAAGTTTCTTTTGTCTTTTAATCAAATTAATAGTGGTAAAAGGAGGTCGGCTTCTTCCGAATCTTCCAGTATCTTTCCTGGATGGTGGTGTAGCACCTCTGGTAACGGTTGGAGCTATCATGCTTGAAGAAATATTGGGGCGGCGGAAGCGGCTATGGTTCTGGTGATCGTAAGTGTATCATGCAGAGATGGCACTGTTTTGATCACGGAGTGCTGGAGCCATGGCGCTGCTTTGGCTGGTTGCGGAGCGGAGAGGATGGCGCTGGTAGGGCGCAAGATGTTAGCGCTGGAAAGATGCAAGTTGTTAGCGCAGGGTGTGGTACTATGGCTAGCATGCGCATGCGGCATGTGTGCCTGGCAAGCGCGTATGGATTGCGCGTCTGGCATTGGATTTGGTATGGCGGAGACCGTTGACTGGGCATGGCGCAGACTGTTGGCTTGGCACAGCGCTGGCTTGGCATGGCACGGACTTGTTCTTACGGGCCCAGTTTCCTCTTTCCAGACGTAACTCAAACAAGAAATTTTTTCGTTATTCAAATTCCAAAAAGTGTTATGCTTATAAAAGGGGTTGGCTCCCCTTTTTACCTCGTATCTTTGTTATCACGTTCTGGTGTTAGCGGTAGCGCGGTAGTGATAAAGTGGGAAAGCATATTCCAGCTATGTACTCCAGCATTTCTTTTTCAATTTGTTTTCTTGTTTTCTTGTGCTGGTGCAAACCATAACCATGGGTATGCCTTCCATAAATCTGTAAAAATATTTTTCTTCCGAACTGGTGTAAACCCTAGCCATGGATATGCCTTTCATAAACTTGTGGAAATACTTCATCATAAACAATTATTCGAATGTCACCATAGTAACGTCTTCTAATAGTGACAAGTAATCATTGTTGTGCAAAGTAGGCACGTACGGGTAGGTGACTCTTTTTTTTGAAAGGAAAACAAAGCGCCTGGTTTATGGTTTTTGATTTCCTGGATTTCTTGAGTTTATAGATAAATATTACCTTGACGGTTTTGGATTATCCTTTTGGAATGAAATGTTTAGGAATGATAGCAAGTGATGTAAACATTCCAGGAAAACCTTAGAACCGTGTTTTGGTAGATGACATGGGGTAAGGCGTAACATGGCTATCGATTTTATCATTCTCGTGAAAACTTGAAATAGCAAACCATGTATCTTATCTAGGTAAGACTTACTCGGTTTTTAGGTCTCCCGATGAAAAGTGAACCTTCCGGGTATAAGACCGAGTTTTGTGGGAAACACCGTTGTGGAAAGTCCCCAGTTGTTACTGAGCTGTCTGATAACCGAGCCGTTGATCCTTGGGTGGATCATCTGTTTCTTTCCCTTGGGAAGTCCCCAGTCATCCATTGTCGTGTTATGACTGATAATCGAGTTGTCGGGTAACTTAGTCGAAGTGGATCGTCTTCCTCTACCATCTTGACGTTTGGGTCGAAGAATGAGATCGACGGTCGAAAATTGACATTGTAACCGAGAGATCGAACCTCCCGCTGTGGTTGCCAATTGTTTATAGGTGAAAATGGTTTTTGCTGATTTCGGTAATTTTGGGTTTGCAGGTGATAAACACATTTTTTTGTCTAATTTGTCTCGCTTCTATATATTGATAGTGTTCATTTTTGTACTTATTATGGGATTTTATGTGTGTGTTGGTATTTTTGGCCAATAAACAATTTTGGAAGAATCAGCTCGAAAAGTTGTCTAAAACACGCGAAGGAAATGATTTTGGCACCCACATTTTGGATAAGGGCCACCCCAAGGCACCCCACATGCACCTGATATTGGCACCCATACTCTGGATAAGGGCACCTCTTCACATTTCAAATAAAGATTTTTAGCGGGAAAAATGGCAACAACAAAGAAAAACTGGAGTTGGATTTCTCAGCGAGTTTTGACGAGATTCAATGGATTATTTTCGTTGGGCTAGACCTATTGGAGCCTAACAGGACTGGTATATCTGTTTCTATCGATCAAATTTGTCTAGATAAGCCGGGAGAAGAAAACAGATGAGGAATATTATTATCGGGAATTTTCTTGGTTCTATATTTGGGGATTACGTGTAGATAAGGGTAGAATATTTTATGCTTATTTTATACCATCAGTGGGAGACTCTGAGACGTCAGATTA
The DNA here is from genome assembly GCA_023529315.1 of Papaver bracteatum. Taxonomy (NCBI): domain Eukaryota; kingdom Viridiplantae; phylum Streptophyta; class Magnoliopsida; order Ranunculales; family Papaveraceae; genus Papaver; species Papaver bracteatum. The sequence goes on along the minus strand of JAJJWX010000992.1, from coordinate 52,515 downwards.
ACCTCATAGAGGCGTGCAGGGAAGATTGCAGAGAAATTCTCGTGACTTTCCGTGAGAGGAAATACGAGATATTCTCAAGATTTCATCGAGTTTTAATCGACCTTTAGGATATAAAAAGGTTCATTCGATTCCCAGGAGGGGTTACGTATGCTTTTGGGGTAAGTTTAGAGAAGAACAGAGAAGAAAAATCAAGTTGCAGAGAATCGGGTTCTGCTGGTGTACTGATGAAGAACACAAAGAACAGACCATCAGGAGCAGTCGTTAAGCTACAGTGATTGCAACAGATAACTTCTATTGTTTATTATGTAACAGCGCATTAGTAACAATTCTTGCAACAATTTATTCGAGTTCGTAACGGTTCTGTTAGTGTTCTGTAACAGTGCGTCTTGTAACAATTATATTAGTTACAAACACACTGCTTTATACTTTTCACCTCTTTTAATCATCTTTTGAGCTATGAACCAATATTTTGAGCAAGTGATTAATATGAGGAGCTAAACCCCATTTCTAAGGCGACGGAGTAAGCCAACTTTCCATGATTTATGTGGTAATTTCTATTTAATTATAAATTTTGTAAGCTCTTTTATGATTATTTTCCTTGACTGAGAATTGACTGAATGGTTTTCGTTAAGCAATTGTGATTTCTCTTGATAGGATATGCTTATACCTAGGTTTTTGATATTCTATGCTTTCGAAATACACTTGTTATTCTGGAAATCTACATATGAAAAATATTAGAATCAATTTAAACGTAAGAGTTGCATGAATATTGATTAGATTAAATCACATAAAAAATTGGAGATTGGTGGAATCCTTTGTCTCAGTGATTTTATTATTGATATCATCTTTGATTGAGTTTGCTACAATTATTAGTTATTTTTCTATATTAGTTTTAGAATTTAAGTCTAAAGTATCCTTCACAAGTCTGAGAGGAACGACAACTTTACTACCACTTTCTACAACAACATAAAAATCACATCAATTTTTGGCGTTGCCGACGCGGACTTGTTTTTAGATTTATTTTTTAGGTTTTCGTTGATTTTGTTTTTTTAGGTTTTTATTATTTTGTTCTATTTTACGTTTTCTAGGGTATTTGTCTTTTGGTTACAGGTTTTGGATCTCAGATCGAAAAGAAAGTTGAGCCAAAGATTTTGGTGATTAATTAAAGACTTGGAGTCAAAGACAAAGCAAAAAAGAAACGAGGAAAAGACAAAGAATTTTATTTTTGTTTTTGTTTTTATTTTTATTTTTATTTTTATTTTTATTTTTATTTATTTATTTAGGGTTTCTCGAAAACTGTATTCGGGTTTATTATTTTTGTAATTTTTCTTTTCTTTTTGGACACTTGGACTTTTGGACTTTGGGACATTATTTTTATTTTTACCCTACGGAAAGGTACTTTTAAATATAAACTGTTTGCAAAGAAGGAGGACAATTACGATATTGTCTCTGCACCTTGGGTTCCTAAACTGACATAGGAGTCAGTGGCCCGAGTCGACTACAAACGATTCATCCCCCGTCTGGAACGGGAGGTAAGATTCTAAACACTCGCGAATCCCCTATCAGCGAGTTACTGGACTCCTTCGTATGCATATATGTTGAGGACTGAATACAGATATTTATTTTTCTAGTAAAGGGGAAGGCCTGGCCATACAAGATAAGGGTTCGGATTTCATCACCGTTTTCTTCTTGCCCGAAGCCTTAAAATTTTTACTAGAACAACACCGATAAGGTAGCGAGCTTAGTAGGAAAGTCATTCAAAAAATATTGGTTACTCTTTTAAGCATACTTCAAAGTTCATGATGGTTTCTGTGAGTTGAATGCGTGACTGTGTCGCCTTGTAATATCGGTGAGGCCTTGGGTATCAAAGCTCCACAAAGCTTCCCTCGCCTTGATTCAACTTACTTTGACTCAGATTGATTCCAGGGGGGTTTTCTTAAATTGTAACGAATTCCCTTTCGAAGGATTAGAAGTTGGTCTAGAAATAATCTAAGTGGAGCCATCATGCTTTTTATTTGCTAGAAATTAATAGGTTTGATTTGGTTGAGTCAGCCTTGTTTTGTGATTGCATAGAATCCCCTTCCTTATTCTTTTGCATACCTAAACATAAAAGGGACGCTCAAGGTATATTTGTTAAAGAGAAACCTAGTGGTTCTAAGCGTCTCGATTACCTTAATTTAGAAAGTCTGATTTTTGAAGAGTTCAGTTTTGAACGTCTGTCTTTTACTGAGAAGAGAATCCCTGATATTCCGATAGAGCCAGAAATGGCAACTTTGAAAACCTTGTTGAATCCGACTAGGACTACTCTTCCCTCGTGTATCAGGTTAACTGAAACAGAAGCAAATTATGAACTTAAACCTGGGACCTTACAGATGCTCCCAATCTTTTTAGGGAAAGAAAATGAAAACCCCTATTTCCATGTTAGGGACTTTGAGGAAATTTGTAGTACCCTAAATATTAGAAACCTTGATGATAATTCTTTGAAACTTAGGTTATTCCCTTTTTCCCTGAAAGATAAGGCTAAATCGTGGTTATGTAGTTTGGCTTCTGGTTCAATTGAAACATATGAACAACTTACTTCTGCCTTTTTGAAAAAGTTTTTTCCTAGGCACAAAACATCGTCTATTAGGATGCAAATCTGCACGTTTTCTCAACAAGAGGGAAAATCTTTGTATAGGCATTTGGAAAGGTTCAATGATTTATTAGCTCAATGTCCTCATCATGGTCTAGAAAAGGTTAGGTTAGTTCAGATCCTTTATGAGGGTTTAGATTATTCCACTACGATCACAGTAGAATCTATGTGTACAAGTGGGTTTGAAAACCAAACAGTTGATGAGGCGATGACATTTTTGAGTAAAATCGCCGAAAAGACACAACAATGGGAAAGCAGTAAGGAACCCCAGAAAACAATTATTCTAGGCAGAGGAAACATTAGTAGGGTAGAAGGAGGCTATGAATCAGATGCCAAAATTGCAACAATAACGAAAAGGTTGGAAGCTTTAGAAATGGGTCACACTAGTGGTAGATTGGATCCTTTTTGGGAAGGCTAGGGTAATGAAGAGCAAGCCAATGCTCTCTATAATAACACTTGATTCGACAAACGTCATAAATTTGACCCATATTCAAAAACCTATAATCCTGGTTGGAAAAACCATCCAAACCTTTCGTGGTCTAAGGGCCAGAGTCAAGGTCAAGATAGTAATTCTAATGCTCCCTCAGGTTTTGATTCAAATAAGAACTCTTCAGGCCAGTTTCAGAACTCTTCAGAGAATTGAATGACTAGCTTAGTGGAATCTCTTAGTATTTTAAGAAAGAGACAGGATATGTTAGCACAGAGCCACGACATGTTATTAAAGAGCCAAGTTAGTTTTCAACAGGAAACCAATCAGAACTTTCAAACTAATGCTCAGACTCTTGCTAAGTTAGAACTTCAAGTCGGACAAATAGCTAAGACCTTAAGTGAGAGAGATAATGGAAGGTTCCCTAGTCAAACTAGTCCCAATCCTAAAGGAGTTCATAAAGTAGGTGCAAAACCATCGAATCAGTTGAATGCTATTAGAACCCTTAGGAGTGGTAGAGTAGTAGACAATCAGGTAACCATGCCCGATAGTGAACATACTATAGTTCACCCCTCGGGATCACTAGATGATGGGGCTGATAAAGTTTCTGATGATGTTAATTTTTTTCTTGAGAGGTCTGATTCTATGCCCGGAGCCCCATTTCCAGAGCTATTAGTACCAACGAAGAGTGAATCCATCTTTAATGACATAATGGAGGTATTTAAGAAAGTTACCATAAATCTTTCGTTACTAGAAGCAATTAGGCATCTTCCGTCTTATGTCAAATTCCCAAAAGATATGTGTACACGAAAGCGCAAGCTTAGTGTCCCTAAGAAAGCCTTTTTAGCTAGTCATGTAAGTTCATCATTCAGAACACCACAACTCCTAAGTATAAAGACCCAGGTGCTCCTACCATTGCTTGCACAATAGGAAAACACAGGGTAGAGAAAGCTTTACTTGACTTAGGAGCTAGTGTGAACTTACTTCCATACCTTGTGTACTTACAACTAGGACTTGGTGAATTGAAACCTACCAAGATAACACTTCATTTAGCTAATAGGTCTGTTAAAATTCCTCGTGGTGTGATAGAGGATGTTCTTATTGAGGTCGACAAGTTTATTTATCATGTGGATTATGTAGTCTTAGATACACAACATGTCCCTGACCTAGAGAATCAAATACCGGTGATTTTAGGTCTCCCATTTTTAGCCACCTCTAATGCTATTATCAATTGTAGGACAGGACTTATGAACATATCCTTTGGTAATATGGGCACTGAGATAAATGTATTTAATGTTACTAGACAACCTTCCGATGATTTAGAGCAAATGAATATGATTATCACTTTAGTTCATGATCTAGTTCAGGATAATTGGGACGATACATTGTTTGGTGATTCTTTAGATGAATTTGATGAGACAATTCTCTTAGGTCAGATAGATGACCACAATTTAGAACTAGAAGAAGCTCTTGAATACTTTAAGGACTCTACAGACCTAGAAATTCAGGCAATAGTGTTAGGTATTTCTGAGAGTAATGATGACCCTAAGTTTGGGGGTAGAGAACTAAAATAAGTTCTTGAGTATTTTAAAGACTCTGAAGATCCAGAAATCCAAGCAATAGTTAAAGGTATTACGGAGAGTAGTGATTACCCTAAGTTTGGGGGTAATGATGGTTCTTATGATCGTCAAGTATCCCCATTAGAAGTTCCTAACTTGGGACTCGATCCTAGTACTTCTTAGGTATTACTTGAGTCTCTACCGACTCCACAACCTGATCCTCCTGATACTGTCCAGGAGAAAATCCATTTATTAGAGACTCGTTGTTCGAATAAATCTAGCTATTTATCAAAACACTCATATGAATCCCAAGTGGATGCCACAGATAAACTCAGTTATCTTGTAAGAAATTTTAGATCGGGTTGTGCTCCGTCTGTTCATTTTTCTAATCCGGTGTGGTTGTTTCATATTTGTGGCAGTTTTATTTGGTATTGTTGATCCACAATTATTTCGGATATTGATATATGATTTGAAAAGTAATTAGCCATTTTGTGGTACATGTCTGGCTGAAGAGTTTAAACTTAGCACTTGTTGGGAGGTAACCCATGCTCATGCAACACGGTAATATCTTTCCTTAACTCTTTTGCTTCAAATGGTAACAGTTTCTCCTTGTTCATGCTTTTAAGTTTATCTTTAGAACATTGAGGACAATGTTATATTTAAGTTTGGGGGTATGGGAGAAACTTTTTAGTTGCAATAAATAAACTCCAGAGCCTAGAAATTTATGCTTATTAATGAAGGCACTAACCAATCTAAGTAAATGCAAGCATTTTGATTGTAGGAGTTGAGGAACCAATCTGATTAGATGGCAACATCTAAAGAGTCTATATATAAAATCACAGAGCTCAGGTGTTAGAAATAACATGGTAGTTTCTCCATATCCTCGTGATGGAAACATCGAAATAATCCTGATCACTTCTTTTATTTTTTATTTTTACCATTGCTAGAGTGAATTAGAGTGATTGAGATACAAAAAAAAAAGTTGAGACCAAACCATTGGACCAACCGGAATAAATTCAATAAAGTCGACCACTGGTACCCTTGTATATGCCAGTTGCGTTGACATAGAGTTAGAATTATCGACCACTGGTTCTCTTGTATATGCCAGTGTGTTGATATTAGTCAGACTGGTATCTCAGTCCATTAGGATAGGTTCACCTTAGTCAACATCTTCCACGTTTTTCTCTATATCCATCTTCTTAATCTATCCATGTGATTGGTTGACTCCGGTTTATGATGTCCAAAAACTATCTGAGTAGAGATCTGTCAATTTATATGAATTTTAGTATGCTTGAGTGCAAACTCGTGTACAACAATTGGAATTTCGCATCAGAGTACTTCCTCCTATTGTCAATAAGTATGCTAACTAAGGAGATTCTTTAGTGCCTTCCAAGGTTCTGTGTAGATAGCTAGGGTTTGGAGAGTAAAGGTTTTGTGGGTATACCTCTGGTAAGCCCTCCTGAGACTATAACTCGGCCACTAAGGCCACCTAGGGGTTTAAAGGCTTATTGCATATGCTAAATGCATTCGACGATGCTTGCGGCAGTGAGTTAGGATTGTATTTTTGTTTTATTTTTGCTCGAGGACTAGCAAATAATAAGTTGGGGGGTATTTGATGGACACATTTTTGTGTCTAATTTGTCTCGCTTCTATATATTGATAGTGTTCATTTTTGTACTTAATTATTATGGTATTTTATGTGTGTGTAGGTATTTTTGGTCAATAAACAATTTTGGAAGAATCGGCTCGATAAGTTGTCTATAACACCCGGAGGAATTGATTTTGGCACCCATATTTTGGATAAGGGCCACCCCAAGGCACCCCACATGCACCTGATATTGGGACCCCTACTCTGGATAGGGGGAACCTCTTCACATTTCAAATAAATATTTTTGGCGGGGAAAATGGCAACATCAAAGCAAAACTGGAGTTGGATTTCTCAGCGAGTTTTGACGAGATTCAATGGATTATTTTCGTTGGGCTAGACCTATTGGAGCCTAACAGGACTGGTATATCTGTTTCTATCGATCAAATTTGTCTAGATAATCCGGGAGAAGAAAACAGATGAGGAATATTATTATCGGGAGACTCTGAGACGTCAGATTAACCTCATAGAGGCGTGCAGGGAAGATTGCAGAGAAATTCTCGTGACTTTCCGTGAGAGGAAATACGAGATATTCTCAAGATTTCATCGAGTTTTAATCTACCTTTAGGCTATAAAAAGGTTCATTCGATTCCCAGGAGGGGTTACGTATGCTTTTGGGGGAAGTTTAGAGAAGAACAGAGAAGAAAAATCAAGTTGCAGAGAATCGGGTTCTGCTGGTGTACTGATGAAGAACACAAAGAACATACCATCAGGAGCAGTCGTTAAGCTACAGTGATTGCAACATATAACTTCTATTGTTTATTATGTAACAGCGCATTAGTAACAATTCTTGCAACAATTTATTCAAGTTCGTAACGGTTCTGTTAGTGTTCTCTGTAACAGTTCGTGTTGTAACAATTATATTAGTTACAAACACACTGCTTTATACTTTTCACCTCTTTTAATCATCTTTTGAGCTATGAACCAATATTTTGAGCAAGTGATTAATATGAGGAGCTAAACCCCATTGCTGAGGCGACGGAGGAAGCCAACTTTCCATGATTTATGTGGTAATTTCTATTTAATTAATGTTTGTAAGCTCTTTTATGATTATTTGCCTTGATTGAGAATTGATTGAATGGTTTTCGTTAAGCAATTGTGATTTCTCTTGATAGATATGCTTAGACCTAGGTTTTTGATATTATATGCTTTCGAAATACACTTGTTATTCAGGAAATCTACATATGAAAAATATTAGAATCACTTTAAACGTAAGAGTTGCATGAATATTGATTAGATTAAATCACATAAAAAATTGGAGATTGGTGGAATCCTTTGTCTCAGTGCTTTTATTATTGATATCATCTTTGATTGAGTTTGCTACAATTATTAGTTATTTTTCTATTTTAGTTTTAGAATTTAAGTCTAAAGTATCCTTCACAAGTCTGAGAGGAACGACAACTTTACTACCACTTTCTACAACAATATAAAAATCACATCAGCATGTGAGAAACACTTTAAACCCTAAACAATGTACTTCAAGGGAGTACTTTAGATTCGTGAGATCAATCTATACAATGCCGGCCAAAACCAAGAAATGGACGTTCCAGACTTGCTTCGGTCACAAAGTGAAGGAGAATGGGTTGGTTTTGGGGAGGGAAGCAAGGAAAGTGATGAGACCAAAATAGTTTATTTCTAGAAGAGTAGTTGTGTTACTACGACTTGTATCAGAAAAGTGGGAAGGCTAACAAACGGTAAGCTAGCAAGTATTTTCTGAGTGTTGTATATTCCAAAATGAACTTGTTGTTCTGTGGAAATAGGTAATACCTATTTATACAAGTCGAAGTGAAACGTACTCTGGTCTCATTAAGGAATGGGGAAGTAAATGGGAGGAGGTGGTAACTGTATGCATGGAATTGATGTTCCATAAAATCGTTAACGCATGGAATTGATGTTCCATAAAACCGTTAACATATGGAATTGATGTCCCATGAACGTTTCACCTTTAACTCCCTGTATTTACTAACCACCTCACCCTTATGACACTTCCTTATGACGGGCATAGTGTACGCCGCACGTTGTAAACCGCCAAACCGATACCCAAATAGGATCCCCCAGTTTGTGATATGTGTTTGATATCTCGAATATTTTTGTGGAAAACATGTGGCATGTCGTTGTTGCCTGGAAAGTCGAGCTTGGGAGACTTGGTAGCTTGGTGACCTTCGACGGTCGAGATTTTGCATCTTAAGAGGAAAGGTAGTCGTTGAACGTTGCACGCTTTCGCTCGTTGGTGGCCGCATAGGGAAGGCCATCATGGTGGCACGGCTTAGTTGGCATGTCGTTGGCATGGCATGGCTTAGCGTGGCCAAACTTAAATTTTTGGGCCAAAGGTTACCATGCGTCGTCTGGTAACCTTGGATGGCTAGGATTTTCTCCTTGGATTGAAGGACAACCGTTGATTGTTGCACGCCTTCATTTTGGTAGCCGAGTAAGGAAGGCTAGCATGGTGGCGCAGCTAGGGCCAAGGAAGGAGGGGTTTGTCTTGGCATGGTGCGGTGCGGTTAGGCTTGGCATGTGGGGCCAAGGTATTCCATGAGCGCATGGCGTGGCTATCTTGGCTAGGTGCGCTTTGGCTAGGCATGTAGGGCCATGGGTATGCCACGAGCGCATGGCGTGGCTAGCTTGGCTAGGTGCGGTTAGGCTTTGTATTTGGAGCCAAGGGTATTCCATGAGCGCATGGCGTGTCTAGCTTGGCTAGGTGCGGTTTGGATTGGCTTGTGGGGCCAAGGGTTTGCCATGGGAGCATGGCGTGGATAGCTTGGCTAGGTGCGGTTTGGCTTGGCATGTGGGGCCAAGGGTTTGTGTGATTAATCTAGGGTTTTGGGCCAAAGGTCGTTTGGTTGCACCTTTTTTTTTTAATAGGAAAGAAAGGAATGGATTGATAAAGGGAAGAACTACAAATTGTTTTTTTTCCTGTTGGACTAGATTAGCTATCCAGAGAGGCATACTGTTAACTGAAATGGAAAAAGAACAAGACATTGCATTCTCTGCAATTTTGTCTGCTAAAACATTTGCTTTTCTTTTAACATGAGAACATAACCAAAAATCAAAATCTCTAAGAATTTCAAAAGCATCATGAATTAAGTTTGTCGTAGTCCATTTTATGGCTGACAGATTTCCTTTTAAAGCATGGATTACATTACTGCAATCTCCTTCCAGGTGAATTGAAAGCTTCCCTTGTTTTTTAGCCCACAAGATAGCTTGAAGGAGAGATTTTTCTTCTACTTGCTCCGGGTCTAATGCTCTTCCAGTACCTCCTCGCACTCTATTGCAATTCCCTGCAACATCTCTACAAATTAGACCATGATTGTAGTTTCCAGATTCTTTAACAAAAGAAGCATCGAAATTTATTTTTTCCACATTATGTGTTGAAACATTCCAACAAGGGGTGGTACGATCATCATTTCTGTTATTTTGCACATCTATAGAGCTAGCAGACCAAATTCCCAATTCGGATAAGATGTTATTTATGATAGCTGAAACAGTCACCTGCACATTGTCAAAATGTTTTGAGCACCTTGATTTCCAAACATACCAAGTAATAAAGCTAACCACTATAAAAATATGTGTATCCACATGAACTTGAGCAGAATTGCAAGTGAATAAACCACAGATGCATGAGTGAAAACTGATATTCCTTAATGTATTGTAAATATTTGGATTAATAGCATTGTAAATTCCCTTAGTGATTTTACATTCCACAAAAAGGTGATGGACAGATTCAGAGTAATTTCCACATAAACCACAAGTGACATCTTTATACTGAGTAAATCTAGCAAGCCATTCCTTAGTAGGAACACAATCATGCAAACATTTCCACATGAAGTATTGGATTCTAGGGAGTAATTTGATCTTCCAAAAGGAGTTCCAATCTATGTTTAGGTTATTTTTGGTTGGATGGCTAACAATGTGTTCATTTAGAATGACCTTGTAGGCAGATTTTACAGAAAACATACCATTGCCAGTTGGCTTCCACCTCAGTTTGTCCTTACCATATATAGGGATTCTAATATCAGTGATAGCTTTAACCGTGTTGTGATCAAACAGGATGTTTATGGTCTCCAATTTCCAGGATTTAGTATTACTTTCAATGAGGTGATTCACATGAGAAGGATTTCTAGAAATAAATTGAGAGGTTGGAGGACCAGAGAGTCCTGGAATCCAATTATCTCTCCAGATCCTAATGTTACTACCATCACCAACTTCCTTAATGTAGTGTTTTTTAATAATTTCTAATCCCTTGTATATTCCTACCCAAATACAAGAACCCTGTTTAGGCATAATGTCAAGAAGAGGATTAAGATTATGAAAATACTTACCTTCCATAATTTTAACCCAAGGAGCATCTGGGTGTTCTAACATCCTCCAAGAAAGTTTAGCTAATAAATCCTGATTTAGCAGATCGGATCTTCTAATGTTTAAACCACCTAAAAATTTTGGCAGTTGAATGTCACTCCATTTTTTTGGGAATAAGCCATTTACATTTTCCTGTTTCCCCCACCAAAAATTCCTTTGGATCGAATCCATTTTATCAGTGATACTTTTTGTCATGGGAAAGACGGCCAAATGGTGGTTAGCCATACTACCTAAGACAGATTGGTTAAGGGTGGTCTTACCTGGTGGAGCTAGGAAGATAGATTTCCAGGGAGCTAACCTTCTAGAATAGCCTTCCATGAGATGAACAAAGGAATCGGCTTTACGTTTTTGTAAAAGGAGAGGAACCCCAAGATATTTTTCCTGCAGAGACATTCTCTTTATCTGTATGATATCATCTAGATCATTCTTCATATTAGGAGGAACTTTATAACTGAAAGCAAGAGCAGATTTGTCAAAGTTTACTGCTTGGCCAGAATATTTACAAAATTGTTCAATAATAGTGTCCAAGTTCCTAGTAACCATTTTCCTGGCCTTAATGAAAATTAGGCAGTCATCTGCAAAAATTAGATGGGTTATGGTAGGACAGTTTTTATTAATTTTAAAACCATGTATAAGACCATCATTTTCTGCCTTGTTAAGAGTCCTAGAAAAACTTCCATACATAATATGAACAGATATGGGGACAAGGGATCACCCTTTCTTAAGCCTATGGCAGGATTAAAAATCTTACCTGGAGAATCATTTAGCAAGATGGAAGTAGTAATAGTAGAGATGCATTCCTTAATCATGTCACACCAAGCATCATAGAAACCAAGATTTTTCATGCTTTGAATCAAGAAATTCCATTCGATTCTATCAAATGCATTAGACATGTCTAATTTAATGGCAATACCTCCATCCTTTGCTTTTGTTTTTTTCATTGAATGAATAATTTCATGAGCAATGATAATGTTGTCTTGGATTTGCCTACCAGGTACAAAAGAAGTTTGTGAAGGAGATATAATTTTATGCAAGACGCATTTCAATCTATTGGCTAGAATTTTAGTAATGATTTTATACCCCACATTACAAAGACTTATTGGTCTAAAATCAATTGCTTTTCTAGGACATTTTTTTTTGTAATTAAAGCAATGAAATTATGGTTCATCTTTTTGAGTAAATGATGAGAGTGGAAGAAACTTTTGACCATATTGAGAACATCATGGCCCACTTTTTCCCACATTAACTGATAAAATCCAGGTGGGAAACCATCTGGTCCTGGAGTTGTCCATGGTTTCATCCCAAAAACCACTTTTCTTACCTCTTCCTCGGTAGGGATAGCAGTGAGCATTTCATTTTCTTCACCTGAAATACAAATGTTAACATTTCCTAAATAAATATCAGGTTCAGGGGGATTGGATGATCTGCTCATACTATCAAAATGTTTCCTAAGTTCCTCCCCAATTTCCTCTCTCTCAGTAAGCCATATATCCATATTGTTTTGTAGAGAGTCTATATTAGTTTTTCTCTTTCTAAAGTTTGCCTTATGATGGAAATATTTTGTGTTTCTGTCATCAAAATTATAGCTTCTTCTTTTCCTCTCAGTTTCCAGTAGGCTTCTTCAGCATCATACCAAAATTTTATGTTTCTAGTAGTTTCCTCAATTGTAGAGTCATTTAGAGGATTTCTAGTCCTAGTCATAAGGGCAAGATAGCTTTCTAGTTTAGCTATCTGAGTAGTAATGTTGCCAAAATGGTTAAGATTCCACTTTTTCATAATGTCTTTAATGTCTGCTAAACCTCTTGTTAGTTTAAATGCATAAGAACCAGGCATATTACAATTCCATTTTTCGTTAATTAACCTAGAACAACTAGGATCTCTAAACCAAGCCCTATTAACTCTAAAAGGTTTTTTTGTAGGGTTATCAATTTTAGAGGAAACAAAAAAGATTAGGTAGTGATCACTCCCAAAAACGGTTAGATGATAACAGGCCGCATTAAGAAACATAACATGGAAATTAAGAGTAGCAACTACTCTATCTAATCTCTCAAGAATTAGCTCATGAACATGTCTTCTATTATTCCAGGTAAATGGATTTCCAATGTAGTTCATGCTGTGTAGATTATTACTAGTTAAAATGGAAACACTTTTATCAAGCTCAGATTGAGGAATAACATTACCTCCTTCTTTCTCATGATTAGTGAGAATGAAATTAAAATCACCTATTACAGCCCATGTGGTAGAATATTGATTTTTTATGCTTCCAAGGTAGTTCCATTGGAGTTGTCCATCCTCAGTGTTCAGAGCTCCATATATTCAGCTAAGAAGAGTTGTAATAGTACCATTTTACATTTTAACAAGACAATTAATGATATTGTATTTCATGTCCAGAATTTCCAGGTCGATTCCATCTTTCCAGAGTAAACAAAGACCTCCTGAAAGACCTATCGGCTCAAAAAAGGTCACATTGGGGAATTTAAATCTAGCAACAAGATACCGCATTCTCTTGATTTTATTTTTTGTTTCGGACAGAAAGATTATATCTGGATTATGGGACCTAATGAGCATTTGAAGGTGATTTCTAGTGGTCCTATTACCAAAACCATTGACATTCCAACTAAGGATTTTCATCTTTGAGGAATTAAGATTGTAGTAAAAATAAGGGAAGTAAATTTGGGCAACAGGGAATTTAAAACTTAGGATATGAAAATGAAAACAAAATAAGTGAAATATATGATTAAATGAGTTCATCTCCTACTAGATCCGAACTTAAGAAACGAGAATCGATATCTCCGTTCTTAAATTTTCCTGAAGAAGTTCATGATGAGATCTTTCTGAAGTTACCGGCGAAATCCATCTTGCTATCAAGGTGTATATGTAAGCTTTTTTATAATCTACTTTCTAGGCATAATTTCATCAAAAATCATGTCAATCGCACCAATCAAAGAAAGAACAACAACCCTAAACTCTTGATTAGTCTTGATTCGTTGGGTAAGCACCCTATGATTCACTCCATAGGTATTTATTATGATGATTTATCATTACCAGCACCATAATCTTCATCCACAACAACAGTATCAGCTGATTTTAATGGAGCTGTTCTGATAAATTACCCATTTGAATCTACCATGTTTTATGTTCTTGATTATTTGGGTTCATGTAATGGATTGATTTGCTTAAAAATAATTTGTATTGGTAGTTGTCAAGAAGAATTTATTGCGGAGACTAGCTTCTGTGTTCTGAACCCGTTGACAAAAGAATTTAAGGAATTTAAAATGCCTGGCAAGTATTACGGCAAAGTTGCCTGTGGATTTGGTTACGATAGCAGCATTGATGATTATAAACTAGTGATTATATCAGGACATGAAAAAGATGATTGCTCTAAAATTGTTGTTCATTCAGTGAAATCATATTCTTGTAGTAGTATTCAGGACACCTTTAAATTCTCTTTTTACTGCGATAAAGGATATTGTGGTGTGTTTTTCAATGGACGTCTTCATTGGTTGGGAGGTCTCTACTCTTATGAAACGTTCTCGGAAGTTATCTTATCTTTTGATATTAGTAATGAGATAGTGGTGAATATGCCATTACCTGAAAATATTATGCCACCTAAATATTACTACGGAGAAGTTTATAAAAATATGGGAGTGTGGGGTGACTGCATTGGTATAGCTTGTATCTGGAATTTAGTTAGGATTGATGTGTGGGTGATGCGCACTACGGGAAAAATCATCATTTACAACACTGTATTAGGGTTGTAGTACCCCTACTAAAACGTTTTTTTGTGTATTGTGTAGGTGGGGTATTGTAGAAAGTCCAAGCTTTTCTACAATACTTGACTAAGTGTTGTAAAGGGTGATGTGATTCATGGTTCGACAATATTTTGCCAAAGTTGTGATTCTCTTTCAAATTTTTTTGAAAGCCTAACACAACCCTTGCTTGGTGTTGCAGGATTATCTTGGACAACACAAGATTGGTATCGTAAAGATATGTAACACAACACTTGTATAAGTTGAAGGTCTATCTTAGACAACCTAGGATGTGTAACGTAAAAATATGTAACACAACACTTATATAAGTTGAAGGATTATCTTAGACAACCTAGGATGTGTATTTTAAAATTATGTAACAACTCTTATTACTATTATGAATAAGATTTGCACGACACTTGTTAGAGTTGTGGATTTATGTTGGACAACGCCTAGTTATGTCGTAAAGACATTTTTCACAACCATTGGTTTGTGTAGTTGAAATATGAATACAACTCTTATTAGAGGTTGTGTGCATAAAATTATTTTGAAAAAAAAAATTATAGCTGAAGCCGAATTTCCGAAAGTATTTCACATTCACATTAAGCTGCCAGTGTAACACATATACATTCATTCAAGTTAACCTGCCACTCCAATTGCATTACCTGCTAGCTAACTTCAAATCACCTTGTATGAAAGTGTGTTGCGCAACAAAAGAAAATGATAGATTTTTTTACATGACCACGCATATAATGGACATAAGACAAATCAAACCCTTCTCAAGAACCATTTTTGAAGCTTATTTGCAGCAAGCTCATCAGTCTTCCCAATGTTAACCAGAACAGGCTTAACTAGAAAATTGGCAGCAATTTTACGCACTTCCTTGGGCCAAGTTGCAGTGTACATCAGCGTCTGGCGGCGAGGAGGTATCTCATTAAGTTGATCTTTTTCAAGTCCATCGACAATACATTTCTGCAAAATAGATCCTCACCAATAGCATTAACTACTGTCTCCCAGTAGAAAACAAATAATAACTGAAATTTTAAATAAAACAAGAAGGATCTCATAATATTGCTAAGAAATTTCGCAGACTCCAATTTCCTAAAGGAGAAGCAAAATAAACAATAAAAAAAATAGAATCACCAGAAAGCTGATCAAAAGAAAATTTGGAGAAGAATATGAAATTAAGACGAGAAGAACTAATCCCCATGATCAGTAGGTATCATGATGACCTTTATTTTATTAACTAATTGGGTAATCCAATCAGAGCCTATGAATGTCGCGCACAGAAAGTTAACATACAAGATTACTTGAGCGCCTAAATTTAAGCGAAGCCATGTTGGTGCCCAGCATCAATAGTTTAAGAAGTATGCTCATCCACCATAAACAAGCACTTGCACGTGCTGCTTAATATAAACTAGTTGTAGAATTTGAGCATTTAAATCAATTAGTTCCAACTAACTCTACGGTCTACACTCAATCTTTTGGCAGCATAGACTTATCTTAAATTTGGAAGACATAAATATTTGTATTGATAATGACTATAAATGGGAAAACATAGGGGGAAAGGGATTAAGGGAGAAAACAGATAGTTACACAGGAGGCCGACATCGAGTTTGGGTACTCACACTTTAAGGCGCATGCCCAAATCTTGTAAAAATGTGCAGTATGACTTGCGTAGATATGTCTCTTTCTCCAGGTCAATGCTATTGCTTCTAGATGGGGAGGTTTCTTCTATTTCCTTCCTTGAGAAATACCAACAGTCATATTCCTCTTGCTTTCCTGGAGATCTTGAAGGTTATCCTTCTGAGAACCACTAGATTTGGGGTTCTCTACTACTGCATCGGTGGGAAGATAAAAGCTTACTCACGATTTTCTACTTATCTAACAACATTCAACATCGAATCACAGAAAGTTTTCTAGGGATTACCTTTCCATTCTTGATCTCCACTCAGTGTTGCGTACTCTTTAGTGATAAAAAGGTGCTCGACTGCAATGGATACCGGATAATCAACTATCACAACAACAAATTTTATTTAAAAAAAAAACAAGAAATTATATAAGACATAATGTGCACCTTTATTTCCAGATATGGTGTTATCTAGTTTATGTGAGAAAGTGCATCGTTTAACATCAAATGTCCTGAAGAACACGAACTCCGCCTTAAGTCGTTCTTCTATCGAGGGTTGAGGATTTCTTCTATCCTTTGATGTGCATACCACACATCATTTTCCCACAATTGCTTCCTAAAAAAATTCAAAGTGTATCATATCAATAAATAAGTTCCAAAACTGTCAAAGCACGCTACATGGACAACCAAAAAAAAACCTAACAAAAATATGCTAGAGCACCTAAAGTATGTTGGTAAATAACTGAGTACTACTGAACTATACGAAACTATGACACAATAAATGGTCACTATCATCATCCATGTTCCTTGTTTGCTTCTCGACTCACCTTTCAACTCCAAAATTACTTCTACAGTCTTGGTCCTGATTAAGGTTAGTTTGTGACAGCCTCTAAAATCGGAGACCAACTTCCCTCTTTCTCTGCCCCATCCTTATCAAAAATGAAATGCCTCTTCTCTAATCTCAAACTAATGCTACAAATTCCTCAGCAACATCTTTCCTTGCTCATCGTCAAAGTTCTCCAGACAAGAAAAATTAGTCCTCTCCACCAACAATTTATTCTCATATAGCCGCAACGACACCATCACTTCAATAACTTGAACTTCTCAAACCATTCGAGACAACCACCACCAGCACTATCTGTAACTCAGCATTGCATCCTTTCCTGCACCAGTTCCATATCCAAATGAAGCTACCATAGGTAAGATTGAAGGACTAAACTAATTAAACAACAACAAAAATTGAAGAAACAAACTAATTAAACAAATAGAATGATCCAGAATGAAACTTAGGAAAAATATGGGGTGTAGAGTACCTCCAAGTAGGTTAGAATCACCATCAACAATATCAAAATCTCAGACAACAGTACCCATCTTCATCTTAAATCCAACATAAACACTTCCAGTTCCGTCTGAGAATCGATTGACAAAAACTCAATCTCCTCATCACTTCCCGAGCCTAACCCATGCTACCAATTCCTAAAGCACCAGAAAAATCATCTAATTCACACCTCAAAGCCATCGCAACTACCAGCTTCAAATCTCATTCATCTAATAAGAACTGATGTAACCATTCTTCTTCTTTTTTCTAAACTTCTATGTAGAAACCCCAGATTGAACCAAACCCTTATTCTCATTCTTAACAGCAGCACCAAATCCACCCCCAATTACATCAAACCCCCAATTCCCTCCGATTCACTTCTCCGATGAGTAACTCCACAAAATCCTCACTAATTCCAAACCACAAACCCAGCAACAAACTTGCTTCTTCCTTGTAATTTCAGTGGAGAACCCAACCTTACTCGAAACCAACAAGAACCCATCCTCCATTTCTTGTATTCCGGCCAAGCCACAACAACATCGTATTCATCTTCCATTCAATTAAGAAATCAATCCCTACATCTTCTGCAAAACCCACTCGCTCACAGCCATGAATCAATCAGTCCCATTTCAGTTCAATCGATTATCTTCAGTGCAGCAAATTCATCTACAATTCTCGATCTAATTAACCTTCAATCCAACCCTGGTTATGACATATTGCAACACCATCATCTTCTCTGAGATCTTCATAACGAAACCCTAACTGCTTCCCGATCTACATATTGCAAGCCATGAGTATTGAGAGGAGAATTAGAGAAGGATGGCTACGGCTTTGTTACAGAGAAATCGATAGATTGAGAGAAGAATTAGAGAAGAAATCTGTTGGTGAGAGTCTGAAATGAATCGGGAGTTTTCTGAGACAAAGAATAAATCAAATTAGACTTCAGGTTGAATTCAGTTAGGGTTTGAAGAACAAGAAAAAGAAATTTGAGTTCTCAAATGAATAATAAGTGGGTTTATCTGCTAAGGGTTAGTATCGGATTTGGGTTTTCATGATTGTGCCGTTGAATCGAGTACCAGATGAGGAACTGCCATTTAATTGGATATGTATTTGAGATGTTAAAGAGCTGTAGGTGGTCTTGAAGTATGTTTTTGTCCATCTGTGATGAATTCAGAGAAGATAAGAATGAAGATTTGGTGCTGCTAAAGAGATTTGGTGGTAGTTAGAGATTTGTGGGTTAGGGTTTTCTTTCTGTTAGGATGCGGAAGACGAGAGAAAGAGTATGGGAGGAAGAGATGATAGAAACAGATTAGATAATCTGAGGGAACCGAGAGGAAAAAAAATTGCATCGGCAGTGTGGAGGAGACGAAGAGGAGAGGAGATGAAGATGGAGCAAAACCGATTGAGCTCGACTGGTCAAGGGAGGGTTTGGTGGGTGAATGAAAAATATGAACGGACCAGATTTTGTTTTATCCACTCATACGGATTGAGAAAATAATCTGACGGTTGAGATTGTATTTGTTATGGTCATATGGATTGATAACCATTTGTGTTTCTATTTGTGTTAATACGATCTCATGTATCCAATTTATTATCAACCTTAGACATGAAAAAAAATCAATAAAAAAAATCAATAAATTTAGGACATTGTTATCGACATTATGATATAAAAAAATCCAAAAAATTTATAAGAATGAAGCTTAAAAATAAGAAATGAATTCGATAATTTGTGTTTTTCTTTGTGCTTTCTCTTTGTGCTTCCGGTTTGAATTTCGACTAGTCACATAGGTCACGAATTAATTTAGACTAGTTATACAGGTCATGAAATAGCTTTAGTTCACACTCGTAGACTAAAAAAACATAAAACTATGAACCAAGAAGCTCTGGGATGGTTCAGACTTCAAACTTAGCATGATAATCATCAAAATCGATAGACATGAATCTCAGTGTCGATTTGAACTTCAAATATGGTATAATGACATACAAACTATGAACCAAGAAGATTCGGGTTCAAACTTAGCATGATACATCATTGAAATCGATATATATATATGAAACTTAGGTGTTGATTCGAACTTCAAATATGGTATAACGACATACAAACTATGAACCGAGAAGCTCTAGGAGGGTCCACCCCCAATTACATCAAACCCCCAATTCCCTCTGATTCACTTCTCCGATGAGTAACTCCAAAAAATCCTCACTAATTCCAAACCACAAACCCAGCAACAAACTTGCTTCTTCCTTGTAATTTCAGTGGAGAACCCAACCTTACTCGAAACCAACAAGAACCCATCCTCCATTTCTTGTATTCCTTCCAAGCCACAGCAACATCGTATTCATCTTCCATTCAATTAAGAAATCAATCCCTACATCTTCTGCAAAACCCACTCGCTCACAAACCATGAATCAATCAGTCCCATTTCAGTTCAATCGATTATCTTTAGTGCAGCAAATTCATCTCCAATTCTCGATCTAATTAACCTTCAATCCAACCATGGTTATGACATATTGCAACACCATCATCTTCTCTGAGATCTTCATAACGAAACCCTAACTGCTTCCCGATCTACATATTGCAAGCCATGAGTATTGAGAGGAGAATTAGAGAAGGATGGATACGGCTTTGTTACAGAGAAATCGAGAGATTGAGAGAAGAATTAGAGAATAAATCTGTTGGTGAGAGTCTAAAATGAATCGGGAGTTTTCTGAGACAAAGAATAAATCAAATTAGACTTCAGGTTGAATTCATTTAGGGTTTGAAGAACAAGAAAAAGAAATTTGAGTTCTCAAATGAATAATAAGTGGGTTTGTCTGCTAAGGGTTAGTATCGGATTTGGGTTTTCATGATTGTGCCGTTGAATCGAGTACCAGATGAGGAACTGACATTTAATTGGATCTGTATTTGAGATGTTAAAGAGCTGTAGGTGGTCTTGAAGTATGTTTTTGTCCATCTGTGATGAATTCAGAGAAGATAAGAATGAATATTTGGTGCTGCTAAAGAGATTTGGTGGTAGTTAGAGATTTGTGGGTTAGGGTTTTCTTTCTGTTAGGAGGCGGAAGACGAGAGAAAGAGTACGGGAGGAAGAGATGAGAGAAACAGATTAGATAATCTGAGGGAACCGAGAGGAAAAATTTTTGCAGCGGCAGTGTGGAGGAGACGAATAAGAGAGGAGATGAAGATGGAGTAAAACCGATTGAGCTCGACTGGTCAAGGGAGGGTTTGGTGGGTGAATGAAAAATATGAACGGACCAGATTTTGTTTTATCCACTCATACAGATTGAGAAAAGAATCTGACGGTTGAGATTGTATTTGTTATGGTCATATGGATTGATAACCATTTGTGTTTCTATTTGTGTTAATACGATCTCATGTATCCAATTTATTATCAACCTTAGACATGAAAAAAAATCAAAAAAAAAAATCAATAAATTTAGGACATTGTTATCGACATTATGATATAAAAAAATCCAAAAAATTTATAAGAATGAAGCTTAAAAATAAGAAATGAATTCGATAATTTGTGTTTTTCTTTGTGCTTTCTCTTTGTGCTTCCGGTTTGAATTTCGACTAGTCACATAGGTCACGAAGTAATTTAGACTAGTTATACAGGTCATGAAATAGCTTTATTTCACACTCGTAGACTAAAAAAACATAAAACTATGAACCAAGAAGCTCTGGGAGGGTTCATACTTCAAACTTAGCATGATAATCATCAAAATCGATAGACATGAATCTCAGTGTCGATTTGAACTTCAAATATGGTATAATGACATACAAACTATGAACCAAGAAGATTCGGGTTCAAACTTAGCATGATACATCATTGAAATCGATATATATATATATGAAACTTAGGTGTTGATTCGAACTTCAAATATGGTATAACGACATACAAACTATGAACCGAGAAGATCCAGGAGGGTTCAGACTTCAAACTTAGCATGACACATCATTGAAGTCGATAAATATAAACCTCAATGTCGATTCGAACTTCATATTCGGTATAAAGACAAACAAACTATTAATCATGATGCTCTTGGTGGGTTCTGACTTAAAACTTAGCAATATACATCATCAAAATCGATGAATATGATGCTCAATGTCGGTTAGAACTTCAAATGTGGTATAAAGGAATACAAAATATGAACCAAGAAGCTCTGGGAGAGTTTTGACTTCAATTGTAGCATGATACATCATCGAAATCGATAAATATGAATCTCAGAGGTCATTCGAACTAGGTATAATACATGTTACTTAAATTATTATGTACGTTGAACACAACTGCGCGTTCTCTGTTTTGATCCAATTATTTCTCTCGATCGAGAGATCAATGTTGTTGCAGTAACCCTAGAAAAAATCCCCAACTTCCTTTTCAATCAAAATTCCCTCTAATATGACAGAATCAATTGAGAAGCAACTCTCAAAATTGGGAATCGATGGCGATTTCTTCACTTCTTCGTGTCCTAATCTTCAGAATAATCTCAGCATTCTTTCTCCTGATCAGGTAACAATTCGAAATAATCTAATGGAAATTTGGTTTCTAGTGATTCAAATTAGAGTTTGTTTATTTATTGATGGTGGAATTTGATTTTGATGGACAGATAAAACTGGGGGAAATGTTGGTGGAGATGGGACAAACTCATCTATTTTCTCATTGGTCTCAACCTGGTTCGGATGACGATCAAGAGAAGAAATCTTTATTTGATCAGGTTTTGCTTTTCATACTCTTATACTCTGAAATCTGAAATTTGATTTATATTGTTGAATTTTTCAATTTTAGATAGAGAGAGATGTTTAGTTGGGAGGGAGCATGCCAATTTGGGCAGCTTTAGTTCTCTTTTTTCTCAAATTGATCAGTAGTGAGTGAAATTTTATGAATGGCGTCTTAGATTCTTCTCAGAGCTCGATCAGATCTAAAGTATAGTGATCTAGTTTTGAAAATGACCATATTACCCTTGATGGAAATAAGTGCAATAAATATTATGGAGACTGTGAAAATGACCAGACTACCCTTATTAGAAATAGGTAAAGTAAATATTATAAAATGTAAAAATGACCATGTTACCCTAATGGAAATAAGTGCAATAAATTTTATGGAGACTGTGAAAAATGACAAGACTACCCTTATCGGAAATAGGTAAAGTAAATATTTCAGAATATGAAAATGACCATATTATCCTTGATGGAAATAAGTGTAATAAACATTATGGAGACTGTGAAAATGACCATCCTTTCAGTTCACAAGTTTACTAGAGTTCACAGGTTCGAAGATTACTAGAGTTGGACCTGGGTTTCTTATTCGGATGAACTAAAAATGAAATTTATCAGATTTGAACATCACGGGTTCAAAGATTACTAAAGTTCGACCTGAGTTTCTCATTCAGATGAACTGAATACGAAATTTATCAGATTTGAACATCACTGGTTCAAAGATTACTAGAGTTGGACCTAAGTTTCTCATTTGGGTGAACCGAGAATGAAATTTATCAGATTAGGTGCAATAAATATTATGGAGACTGTGAAAATAACCAGACTACCATTATTGGAAATATGTAAAGTAAATATTTCAGAATGTGAAAATGACAATATTACCCTTGATGGAAAAAGTGCAATAAACATTATGGAGACTGTAAAAATGACAAGACTACCCTTATCGGAAATAAGTAATTTTCAGAGAAGGCTTCGCGCTGTTTGCGGCTCAGTCACCTGAGCATTATTTTTTGAGCATTACATTTTGTTTTACAACAATTATGAAGGGTTGTCATAAAGTTAGTGTATAAAGAACCACAAACTTGACAGAACCTGTGATAGTGTAGGATGGTTAGTGATGTAGATTTCCATGCTTGAGGCTCAGGATCGAATCCCCCCCAACCTCATTTTTTCCAACATTATATATTTTTACTTCAACAACACTTATAAGTGTTGTTATAGGTTTCTATTTAAAAAAATAAAAAACTGGTGATCTGAAAGGATGGTTGACAAGCTAGACTTCCATGCAGTAGGTTCATGTTTGAATCTCCCCTCTAACATATTTTTGTGTTCTTCAACAAAACTTGTGAGAGTTGTGATAGGACAAGTCACTACACTTATAAAACAGAGTTGTTATAGCTAAATGTCATCACAACACTTTTTCTTAAATAGTTGTCATTTGTTTTTCTTAGCGCAACCCCTTGGTCCTAAGTGTTGGTAGTGATGATATACGACAACTCTTTCTTTGGAACCAGTTGTAAAACATAGGACTTTCTACAATGTTTAGAAAAGCGTTGTAAAACCCCAGTTGTAGATGTATATTTTTCCCATAGTGGCAAGAGTATGGAGTGAAGGACTCTTGGATCAGAAAATATACCACAACTCAATTTCCGTTGCCCTTGCAAGAAATTCCATTTTGGAAGCCACTGTAGTGCTCTAACAATGGTGAAATTCTAGTAGATATTGGCTAGAAAATAATTTTATATGAACCAAAAACTGAAAGAGTTACATCGGTGGTGGTCCGTGATATTGCTATAAACAATAGTCGACAGATTTATGTGGAGAGCATCGTCTCACTTGGTACTGGTACTTATATGGAGTAACCGATTACAAATGAGGTCGTGAAGAATCCCGTGTAATCTCAGTCAAAAGGATTCATATTGCTTAAATCAAGGAACAAATGAACTAGTACTAAGGTCATCGTGGAGGAATCAAAGGAATTCTCAGCAGATTGCTTAAATCCAGAAGAGGAATAATGCAAAGCAGTCATAGAGGCGCATTCATATTCAGGGTGATGCTACTGCTTATCCAATCCATCATGGAGAAAGATTGTATCACACACTGGGAGCACAGAAACATATTATTAAAGAAACAAAATATCTTAGGAATGACAATCAAGTTGCTGACGCCATCTCAAAACTTGTTAGAGTAGATTCAGCAGCTAGTTTGTTGGTTAGCGTTTTTGATTAACAAATTATCACTAAATCATTAGTCTTATGGATATGGACCAACTCAGTGCCTTCACACTTTGAAGATAGTTTGTAATAATAACAGTCTAACACCTCCTATATTTATAAGAGTTGTCTCTTATGGATATGGACAAGAGTTGCACTAGAATAGCAATGCTTTGATGTATAGACGGTACCCCGAGTCTTTTGTTCTCACAACTTAGCATCCTTTTGAACTATCTTCTAGTCTAGGTAATTTTTTTGAACTTGCACTAATCTTTGTAAATGCTATTTTTATTTTATTTTTGAAGGGATTGTGTTTTGTCAAATTAATATCAATCTTATTTGAATCATATAGATTTGTGTTTAGTCAAATTTTAATATCAATCTTTTAAAGATTTGAATCATGATAGAAAAACTTTTCTTTGCCCACTAGATTGGATATAAACCCTAATCATCAATCCTTTTCACAAAGTAACTGACCTCCACGTGATGTGATTTGTCTTTTATTTACTGAAAATTATGAAAGAAGAAAAATAAAGCTGTTATCTTTTGTCAGAAGGGGTTGTACAGGAAATATCCACTCAAACCTGTACATGGAATATCTACAACTATAAGGCTATTATGGTCTTTCCATATCACCGTGGATAACTGCTGCACGCTACGAATATTTGTAAACATTGGTTGTTCAGATGTGTTGGCGCCAACAACATATTTCGATCAATCCTCATTTACACCTCATAAAACTTTTCTCTCTGTTTTGTTTTATCTGTTTTGGAACAAATCTATCAAACATCTAGGTCTCCATCATCCTCTCTCCGCTCCATCAAGCGACTAATATTGCGATGCTTATAAGCTTCTTCAAACCCTTCCCATCAGTCAACACCTCCTATAGTTATAAGGCAGTAAAGTATAAGGACTTTTGTAGGACAAGATTTGCACTAGAATAGCAATGATTTGATGTATAGACGGTACCCGAGTCTTTTTTTTTTTGAAGCATGAGTCTTTTGTTCTTTACGAGAATTAGGACTAGACAAGCCATTGTCTCACAACTTAGCATCCTTTTGAACTCTCTTCTAGTCTAGTCTAGATAATTAAAGAAATGGATATTTTTGCCTATGTCATTTAATCAGTTGATTTAAATTCAACACTCTCAACTTAACATTAATCTCTTTTGGACCCATTGTGTGCTTTGTCAAATTAATACTATCATTTCTGTTTGAATCATATAAATATGTGTTTAGTCGTTAATGGAAGAGTAGAATTCAATGAACAAGATATTTTGATAATAGTTGTCATAAAGACAACACACGAGAGTACATCATATATAGAGACTTATCACAAAGGATAAACTTAACTCAATTGACTCATCATAGTACAAGAAGAGATAAGTCTTGATAAGACTAGTGACTCAACATGGTACGGACTGGTGACTCAACATGGTACGGACATTATAGTTGAAAGTAAAATAGTAAGTCACACATTACTCTAACACTCCCCCTCAAACCTTAGAAGAGGGAAAGCAGTGCATCAGGTTTGATTTCAATGTATTGAAACGAGTTGATGTGAGTCCTTTAGTGAGTATATCAGCAAGTTGAGTAGAAGTAGGGATAAACTCAACACATACATCTCCTGCTGCAAGAAGTTCACGAACTGAGTGGTAATCAACTTCGATATGCTTGGTTCTAGCATGAAAAACCGGATTGTTGACAAGATAGCGAGCACCGATATTATCGCAGTGGAGGTAAATTGGTTTAGTGGGAGCGACTCCAAGTTCATTGAGTAGTTGAGATAGCCACATTACCTCACTGGAAAGAAGACTTACAGCTTTTTATTCTGCCTCGGTGGATGACTTTGCAACTGTAGGTTGCTTCTTAGAGTACCAGCTGATAAGAGATGACCCTAAGAAGATGCAGTAACCTGAGGTGGATCGATGCGTATCTGGGAAGCCTACCCAATCAGAGTCATAGTACCCATGAATAGCAGAGATATCACCAGAAAACAGAATGATGCCTTCTCCAATTATGCCCTTAAGGTAACGTAGTATGCGTTTAGCCAGAAACATATGAGAGTCACGAGGTGCTTGCATAAACTGGGAGACATAGTTCACAGCATAGGTAATATCTGTTCTGGTGAGAGTGAGGTACTGGAGAGCTCCAACTAAACTGGGATATTGGTGGGGATCATACATCAAGACACCATCAAGAGCAGAGAGCCTTTTATCTGTAGTAACTGGTGTGTTGCAAGGCTTGTAGTCAAGCATGTCAGCTTTAGCAAGTAGATCAAGAGTATACCTTGTATGAGTTAGAATCGCAGTATCAAGTGAAGCATTCAGGTTTGCCTCAATGCCAAGAAAGTAATGAAGTTCTCCCAAGTCTTTTATTGCAAATGTTGTATTGAGTTTAGAGAGCAGTGAGGCAATAAATTCAGCATTGTTGCCTGTAAGAAGTATATCATCCACGTAAAGTAAGAGAATCACCACAACTGTAGGAGAGTTCTAGATGAACATTGACTGATCTGTGTCTGCTCTAACAAATCATTATTGTGAAAGAAATCCACTGAATTTCTCATACCAAGCACGAGGGGATTGCTTAAGTCCATACAATGACTTCTTGAGTAAGCATACATGGCTTATCTTAGTTGAGTCAATGAATCCTTGAGGTTGATTCATATAAACTGTCTCAGAGAGATCTCCATGAACAAAAGGGTTGGATACATCCAATTATTTGATGATCCATCCTTTAGAGATAGCTACTGTGAGAACAACTCGAATAACCCTGAGCAACAAGCCGAGCTTTACACCTATCAATAGTTCCATCAGGCTTCAAGTTAACTCTATAAACCCATTTAGAACCCAAAATATTCATTCCAGGCTGCATCTCAACTAGAGTCCAAGTATTATTTGTTTGAAGAGCTTCAAACTCAAGTTGCATAGCTGCAGTCCATCTCTCATTGCTGATCTATAACTCTTAGGTTCAGTTGGAATAGAGTCTGTAAGAGTGGTACAGAAAGCATGAGGGGTTGTAAAATGAGGGGTTGTGAGCTGGATGTCCTAAACGTTTATGCCAAACTGGTGAAGAGGCAGTAACAGAGAGAAGGGTTGTGGGTGGTTGAGATGTTGTGTCATTGAATCCTTGAGGTTGATTCATATAATCAGCTGATTTAAATTCAACACTCTCAACTTGCACTAATCTTTGAAAATGCTATTTTTATTTTATTTTTGAAGGGGATTGTGTGCTTAGTCAAATTAATACTATCATTTATGTTTGAATCATATAGATCTGTGTTTAGTCAGTAATTGAAGAGTAGAAAATCAACCATCATCAAGATTTAAAGATTTGATCAAATAGTCAAGCCTCTGATGATCTCTTTCTTGGGGTCTTCAATGGGTCCAAAAACTAGCTCACTTCTTTGCCCACTAGATTGGATATAAACCCTAATCATCAATCCTTTTCACAAAGTAACTGACCTCCACGTGATGTGATTTGTCTTTTATTTATTGAAAATTATGAAAGAAGAAAATGAAGTTTTATCTTTTGTCAAAAGGGTCTGTACAGGAAATATCCACTCAAACCTGTGCAGGGAATATCTACAACTATAAGGCTATTATGGTCTTTCCGTATCACCGTGGATAACAGATGCACGCTAAGAATAATTGTAAACAAGGGTTGTTCAGATGTCGTGGACCCAACAACATATTTCGATGCAGCCATTTCTCTTCACCTGAACAACCTTGTTTACAAGGACAGGTTTCTACATGGGCTAAGATGCTTCCACCCCACACCAAACTGAACTAGAGGATGTTTCTTCCCTTGGTCTTTATCTCCCATCTCTACTCGAGTTTTCATTTCCTTTCTTTTGCCTTTGTCATTTTAACACACTCAATTTTTTTGAACTTGCATGACAACACTTTGTCTGTCTATCGTTATGTTATGACAGCTCTATCTATAATATATGAAATGTAGTGGTTGTTTCTTTATTTAAGACATGTCTTGGATATTTTACAGATGAATATTTTTTTCAATTTCCTTTCATAAAGAAGCCACTTGGACTTTTGAATTCAACACTCTCAATTTTTTTGAACTTGCACGACCACAGCTTTATCTGTCTATGGTTGTGTTATGACAGCTTCTATCTGTAATATATAATCTGATATGTCTCTCCATTTTGATATCTATCTCCATTTTGTGGATGAGTTTCCAATTGTTGTAGATCTGGCCTTTATTATTTCCTGTTCCTCAATCTTTCTGGTAAGCAGAACCAAACATTCGTTACTTCACATGATATCTTAAAACATTTCAGGATTCCATAACTAGTCATGTGGAACAAGACACCAACCTTAATTTTGTCGCATAATCTGAATTACCCCAAACCATAACGATTGTGCTATCAGATTCCTCTTGACGGAAACATTTGGGATGTTTTGTTAGCACATGGTCTTGGATATCCCCATCATATGGTAGACTATAGAGGAAACTGCGGATAGCTCCATCTTTGCCTGTTAACAAAAACCAAATATATGATAACCTGGGATTTTTTTACGTAATGCTAACATATAACATAATTCAGACTTACTTAATGCGTTATCCTTTGCATCCCCAGGATGCCATGTTTTTGGAAACACAGCTTTGTTGTGCTAGAATACGTTTATAACAAGGACATAGTTAAGCACAAAGACGGTAGAGGAAAATGATAAAAAAGATTAAGGGAGCAGTACCAAGCAAACTTACTGGATTAATAACTGTTTTCAATGGAGAATCATCCACCATAATAGTGTTTAAAGCATGATCGAAGTCTCCTGAAAAACGAGTGTTGATTTGGTATGTTACCTTTAGAAACCATGGCTTGGAAGCTTTATCAGGATCAGGAATCTTCAAATTGGTGTCAGTGCAATGTGCTTGGTTCTGCCCAAAAGCATATGACAAGAAGAGGAAAAAGTGCAGTATTTTAGGTTGTGCTACCAGAGAATGAAAAGGGAATGCAAATAAAGGTAGCAAGGACATTAAAAAAAAAGTCTATACCATACCCATATCTGAATTTGTTGTATGTCCAAATCTGGTGGGAAAATCGGTTATATTTCCATCGTAGTATTTTTATTGCAGGGATTAGAAAATAGAGAAGAAAAACATATCCAGTATTCAAATTCTCCAAATAGGAAATATGATTCGAATAAGGAAAACATCTGGAAGAGTACCTGATCATTGAAGACCAAAACACCACTTTTTTAAACGACGCAACACATAAGCGCACAAACTCATGGCAGTGAGGCCTCAATTCTGAAATTTTCCTATAACCAAAAGAACCAAGGACACCATTCAGGTCTAGAATCCAAAGAATCCGTTTCTTGTCATGTGTTGCATTCAAAAACCTCTCTGGGTGATTCATGCCCCTCAACTCATAAGATAGGGTTTCCTTTTCCATAGTCACCACTAAAGACACTTCTACTTGTATATTATTCATGTTTCTGCTAGTAGCCAGTGCGAACTCGTCGATCTTTGCAGTCGATTGTTTACTTTCTCCATCCTAAAATCTTAACACATGATGCATATCCACAATAACATGCAGAACATACACAAAAATAAGATGTCTTCACATTAACAAAAATGTAATCAATTAAACTTCTCAAAAAAGACATGAATACTTTTTTACCTCTTGAAGCTTTTCTATTGTCTTGGCCGACTCCCTTGTAACTTTTTCCAAGGATGTTTTACCATTTACATCCATCGAATTTCCTTTATAGAATCCTTCCTATAATCTCAACAATGAGTAAAGTTCATCAACAATGTTCATCATAAATATTTTTGCATAATCTTTCTCAATCGAAGGACATTTTCATTATGTGCATGTAATATCCACAATATCAATGTTGTTCAGAAATTACCTCTTCAAAATTTTTAATAATTTCGGCCGACCTTGCGTCAATATGTTCGTCCTTTGCCTTCTTATTCTCTGCTAGAATATCGTCTTTTTGTACATTCGACTCAGAAGCTTTCCTCTTTTTTAAATTCCTCTCGAAAACCAGATATGGTTTCGTATCACCAAGTTTTTCTTTTGGAACAGTAACATTTGGATCTTCACTAGCAGGCTTTGGAGAAACATAACTTGTTGTTTTTGGAGCAGTATGATTCGCCTCTTGAGATTCATCAGCAACCTTTGCTTCAGGAGAAATTGGAGCATTAGAAGTTGTTTCTGTAACAATAGGAGTTGGCTCTGGATTAATAGATGTTGCCGAGGTCTCCAATCTTGGTGTTTCCTGCTTAATTTTTTTTTTTAAAAATCGTTAAGTCTTAACAATATTGTGTAAATATCAATAGAAAGAATAAAACATGTTTATTCATACTATGAAATGTACCTTCAACCCTATTAAAATATCGGCAACGTCCATGTTTTCAACATCATCACCAAAAACAAGTTCAACCCTCTTATCATTTTTAACCTGTACCAAATTGGAATCATCTTCTGGTGCTTCTTGATGTGACATAGGCACATCAACTTTTTTATTATCATCCAATTGTACAGAATCATCAAATTCAACCCTCTTATCATTTTTAACCTGTGCCGAATTGGAATCATCTTCTGGTGCTTCTTGATGTGACATAGGCACATTAACTTTTGCATCATCATCCTTTTTAATTTGTGCCGAATTGGAATCATCTTCTGGTGCTTCTTGATGTGACATAGGCACATCAAGTTTTGCATCATCATCCAATTGTACAAAATCATCAAATTCTTTATGTATTCTATCAGGCTGAATGTCTGGGTAGGCTTTTAAGTAGATCTTGTTCAACATCTCTTGAATTTTAGGAACAACTTCTTCATTATTACAATCCATTTTCTGCATTTGTTCCCAACTTGACTTTATAGTCATCCTCAATTCCTCATATTTGTCTTCTCTGCCTTCTTCCAAGAACATAATGCCACCCTCTTCACTCATATTCAGTACAACCTTTTATTTCTCAGTGTAAGGCTCGACAAATTTTAGATCAAACTGCAATATTTTATTTATATGTTAGTTGACACTACAAGTACAAATTAACAAACATTCATTATGTGCAGGTAATATCTATGTTCGTTGACACTACAAGTACAAATTAACAAACATTCATTCTATGCAGGAAATTTACACTGATCAACACGAAACCTAGGAGCTTAAACATAGAGACAAATTCAACTTAAACATGAAGACATATTAAGCTTAAACATGAAGAATAAGATTAGCTTACCCCATATTTCGACTCATCCATGTCTTTGAGTAATGCAGTGCAAATCTGTTTCAGATTCCACCTACCTGCTCTCGGTACAAATTTATCTTTTGGTAATGCTTTTGGAACCGCTATTTTGGTATGCTCAGCAAACCAAATCTGTTTAAAATCATAGTAAATTTTAATTTTCTAATTCAAAGAATACTTAATAAAATAGGCATATAATGTTGGTTTATAACTCATCGAAAGATAAAAAACACATTCAATAATGTTTTCTGGGTTTTTGAAACTTTTGTTGATGCGTCTGGCCAAATATGCATGTATCAGGTGTGCCCATGACAAGGTTTTACATCTTTCAAAATTAACCACTAAACCCAGATACTTCTCCTTTATTGTAATTGCATCTTTCGTTGTAAAAAAGATAGTGTTGCACATGTACAGACCGATAAGCATCGCCAAGACTGTTCCATTTAATTTGCTCCATTAGATTTTACCAATCGGTAGATTGCTTCTTGTATCGATGCCTTTGTTGCAGATTTAGCTTTACCAAAAATCCTACGGTAAAATTCAGATTCTCTAAAGCAACCACCATACATCGCCTCTTTTGTTGCACGTTTTCTCCCTTCAATGCATGGCATTCCAATAATGAGACCCAGCTCTTGTGGCGTGGACGTGATTATGTATTTTTCACCATTTCGAACAAACTCAAACTTGATTTAATGTTTTGTCGCTTCTTTGAAGCACCTCAAGAACTTCGTGAAGGCTTTATCAGTTTTGTTCCAGTGGGATGGACCATATTCATTCTCTAAGAACATTATGTATAGGTCACCAAAGGGAGATTCCATAAGTACATCCAATTGTTCTTTACTCAACTTCAATTTTTTTTCTTTCATATCCCTCACTAAAGCCGACAAAGCAGAAAAACCTCCTCTATATGGCTTTCCAGATGATACTACAAAAACAAATGGAAAACAATCAAAACTACAAAACATTTTACTTTCAACAATCAAAACTATAACTTTTGGGAAGGATATATCCACAAGCAATTCTTGTGCAGGATGTATCCAACTGAAAAACAGGATCATGGTATTGGTACAATTCAGGTTTCTACACTAACCAAACCACTCATCAAATATCAGATCCATCATCATACAGTTCAAATTTTGGTTGAATAAGGTAACAAAAAACTCAAAATTGTTTGATTTTTAAATCCACACACACCTACTGTGCAAAAAATATCCATAGTTTTGATTTTTTCAGAAAAATTACTAAAGTTCAATTTTCATGCAGGAAATCCACAAAAAGGGACAACAAAAGAATTTAGTACCTTCTTCTTCATCCGATTTCTTCTGATTTACTGCTCCTACAAAAACAAACACAAAAGTTAGTCCGTGATTTATGGTGTTTACAAAAAAAAAAACAAATTTGAAGATACAAATCAACAGAATGTATACCTTTTCTTGATTTTTTTTTACTTGACTCTCAGTTTGATCTGGATCTGAATCACATTCAATTTCGCTACTTCCTACAAAATCAACAGAAATTCAATTTTTAGTTTGTGCAGGATATATCCACTAAATCAACAGAAATTATACCTATCATTGCATTTGTTACTCGATTCGCTGTTTATGCTTCTTATGAATCACACTCAATTTCTTTCGCATTTTTGGATGGTGCTGGTAATAATAAATATTCGTAATCAATACATATGGAGTAAATCATTGGGTGCTTACATAAAAGGTGATGAACAATCAAGAGTTTAGGGTTGTTGTTCTTGCTTTGATTGGTGCGATTGACATGATTTGGATGAAACTAGGTTTAGAAAGTAGATTATTAAAAAACTTACATACACACCTCGATGCCAAGATGGATTTCGCTGGTAACTTCGGAAAGATCTCATCATGAACTTCTTCAGGAAAATTTAAGAATTCTTGTTGCTTGAGTTCAGATCTGGTAGGAGATGAAATGCTCATTTTAGGTGCAGGATGGGTGAGGATTTTCAAAATGGGACGATGAAATCGAGAAGACGAGGAGTTAGAATTTAAGCAGCGAGTAGCAGTGTGCCGAGCTGCTAGAGTAGTAAGTCCTCGAGTGAGTGATGGTTTAGTTGATCAAATTAATTATCATTTTATTATTCTATTAAAAATAATTGACTAATAAATTTTCAAATTTTAATAATTTATTTAATAGAAAAACAAAATGAATACAACTAGATGACCGCTGCCACGGTAGGACGGTCAACCGAAAGTATTATTTATTGACATGACGTGAAAGTATCATTTGGGAAAGTATCATTTTTCTTGACACGCCGGGAAAATTACATTTTTCCTGACACGGTGTGGAAGTATTAAAGTATTATTTTTCCTGACACGGGGTGAAATTGTCATTTTTCCTGACACGGCGTGAAAATATCATTTTTCCTGACACGGGTAAAAGTATCATTTTTCCTGACACAGGTAAAAGTATCATATTTCCTGAAACGAAAAATTAGCCAATGCATAAACCAAAATATGGTTGCATAATGTGTTATGCATCGTTTGTGGTGGTTTGCATAATGGCTACGCATTAAATTTTCGAAAATTGAGCCTAAAGTGAAAGTATCATTTTTCTTGAAACGGCAGGAGTACATCGTTTTATTAGTGGCAACGGAAAATAAGTGGATGCATAAACCAAAATATGAATACACATAAATTGGGATTTTCAGAGATATCGAGAGAATTTTTTTGTAAGAGATTTGGGAAGACTCTCTATAAATCTATTGATTTTGGGTAAACTCTCTGAGTGATTTTTAGGAAATCTCAGTGAGTCATAGCCCGTTTGGGATTGCTTTTTACCCTACAAAAGCACTTTGTAACCAACTTTTTAGGAAAATAGCGTTTGGTAAACTTTTATCAAAGCGTTTTTCTCCAAAAACACTTCTGTTTTAGGCCAACTTTTAAAAGCTACTCCTGAGTAGCTTTTAAAAGTAGTAAAAGCAGAAGTTGTAGATCCAATCAATTTTAATTAATTGATTCACTATTTTAACCTTGTTATTATATTAAAAAGACAAAATCTACCGTTAAATATTTATTTATGTACAATTATTTCACTAATCAAGTTTTATTAATTTTTGTTAAAAAATAATAATTACAACAACAATAATAATAATTGTATTTAAAGGTAAAATTTTTTTTTACCTTTGTGTTTTTTTAAGAGATTGAAGAACTGTCTGGCTAGTAATGACGTCAGTAGTGGGGTAGGTAAATTTCTTTTTTACAGATTAGGGGTTGATATTCAAAAAGGGGTTGGTGCTCAGCTTGTTGCTAGGTTACCAACCAAAGTTTTGTACGACTCTACCAACATTTAGTCGTTTCAATTTAAATAACATAATTAAAGGTAAAAATTTTAAAAATATTAAATGATTAAAATATAAATAATAATATTATTATTGTTTATATTTATTTAAAATAGATTTATTCATTATCAAAAAATATTTTATTATTAATATATTTATCATTTTTAATGTAATTTAGAAAGAATTTTAAAACCATGTCTATTTTCGTCATTAGCCACATCATAAGCACTTCAACTTGATAGTTTACCAAACATAATTTACAGTTTGTTGGTTACACAGCACTTTGCATATTATAGTTTACCAAACGTCTGGCTACTTTATTTTTAAAGCACAACAAAGCAACGCACAGTACATCACAACAGAAAAGCACTTTTGTAAAACTCATAGTAATACCAAACTAGGCTTGAGACAAATATATAGGAATTTTATCTTACATACTTCAAATTAGAAGGAAAAATAATTCAAAAATCATTGTATAAAACTAATATATAATAAATAATTCATACATTTATTTATTAATATAAAAAAAATGGAAGAATATAATCAATGAAAAATTGTAAATTTAGAAATCGTGACTATTTAGTCAACCATAAATTAAACCAAATTGTACATGAACATGATGCATGGGTTGAGATCTCGCATAATGTGGAGTTTTTGGAAAATAAATTATTATTTTTTATATATATGGATGACATTTATTATAGCTTATTTGTTTATTTATTTTATTATTTTGAATATCCTAAAGTCTCTACAAATATCACCTATTTTGGAGAGACTTTGTTTAAGCCTTTTATGGTATATTTTCACTTAAAAGTCTCCAAAAGTCTCCCATAACCTTAAATCATTGATTTCGAAATCCAAATCCAATAACAGAGAATTCTAGTGACTTTCAGAAAGTCATTATCCAATAATAGAGAATTCTAAAGACTTTCAGAAAGTCACTATCCAATAACAGAAACTCTCATAGATTTACAAAGACTCCCTATCGACTAACAAGAGATTTGGAATGTCTCCAAAATTCCCTATAAATCTCAATTGACTAACCCCCTAAAAAGTATTATGTATCCTTTGTGGTAGTTTGCATAATGGATATACATTTAATTTTCGAAAATTGTGACTAAAATGTTATATTAAAGTTTGGTTGTCAATTTGTAAAATTACTCTTTTTTGTTTTTAATTATTAATAAAATATGTGTTTATTTATTTTAGTTACTTTTATATTGATGTTGGAAGTATGCCCAGAGATTTTAAAAATTTATTATCATCCAGCCCTTTATAGTGACTGTGACAAATCTGATGAAACCAAAGAAAAGCCAATTGCATTAAACATTATAAATACTAGTACAACCGTTTCCACTGTGGGAGGTCCGACCGAATAAGAATCTAAAGATGGGGTTTGTCTGCAACTATTTTCGCTCTGTTTACAGAAAAGCGATACTTTCGTTCCATTTCAGAAAAATTGATAGTTTCACCCCGTTTCAGAAAAAGTGATACTTTCATTCCATCTCCGGAAAAGTGATACTTTCTCCTCTTTTCCTGAAACGGAGAGAAAGTATCACTTTTCCCTAAACAGAGCGAAAATATCACTTTTCCAAGACACGGATTTTTAGATATGTTATATTAAAGTTTGGTTGCCAATTATACCCTTAGAGAATATGATACATGAGGAATTATAGTAGTTTGACTAAAAGGGAGGGATATTTTTGTATTATCAAGTGCACACTACCAAAATCTGTTTATGAAATTGCAAATTTTTGTTAGGTTTCAATTTACAAAAAAGTGGCCATAAAAGGGACTCCCACCCTTCGGGCCCTTCGGTCGGTCGGCCCAATAAATATAATCATAGTCTTCTCATTGTTTCTTTTCAGCTGTGGTCGTGCAAGTTCAATAAAATTGAGAGTGTTAAATTTAAATCAACAGATTAAATGACAAAGGCAAATAGAAATGAAATGAAAACTCGAGTATAGATGGGAGATAAAGGCCAAGGGGAGAAACATCATATAGTTCATTTTGGTGTGGGGTGGAAGCATCTGTCACGCATGTGAATGGCACGCGTGGAAACCTGACATTGTAAACAGGATTGTTCAGGTGAATAAAAATGGTTACATTGAAATATGATGTTGGGTCCACGACATCTGAACGACCCATGTTTACAATTATTCTTAGCGTGCAGCTGTTATCCACGGTGATATAGAAAGACCATATTAGCCTTATAGTTGTAGATATTCCCTGGTTTCTAGCTGAGGATATATCCTGCACAGGTTTGAGTGGATATAAAGACCAAGGGGAGAAACATCCTCTAGTTCAGTTTGGTGTGGGGTGGAAGCATCTTGGAACACGCGGAAACCTGTCATTGTAAACAAGGTTGTTCAGGTGAAGAGAAATGGATGCATCGAAATATTCTGTTGGGTCCACGACATCTGAACAATCTTTGTTTACAATTATTCTTAGCGTGCAACCGTTATCCACGGTGATACGGAAAGACCACAATATCCTTATAGTTGTAGATATTCCCTACACAGGTTTGAATGGATATTTCCTGTACATCCCCTTCTAACAAAAGATAAAACTTTATTTTTCTGACAAAAAATTGAGAGTGTCAATCAACTGATTAAATTATTTAGGCAAAAAGGACATTTCTTTAATTACCTAGACTAGAAAAGGCTAGTCCTAATTCTTGTCCTACAAAAGTCCTACTACTCTGCTGCCTTATAACTATAGTTGTTGACTGTTATTATAGACTAGCTTCAAAGTGTGGACTGTGGAGGCACTGAGTTGGTCCATATCCATAAGACTGATGCATCATGTATGTACTTTCATCGGAGATTGCACCCACTTACTTTTCATGGATGCTAATAGGGGAATATCACCCCCTATTAGCATTGTTGTTACTTCTATTTTTTGGGTCAATGTATGTAGGTAGTAGTAGATAGATCATATTAGAATTGTTGCTACTTTATAGATCTTTCTTTGGACAGAGTCATCATTAAAGCCCCTCAGACCGAGTTATCTTAGTGACTCATGTACCCCACACCGGGTTAACTCCGGAGACATGTGTAAAGAATGATAACCTAACAAGGACTTGCAGCAGTGGGTGCCGACCTAAAGTTCCAACAATCAAAACTAACTGACAGTAAAAAAATCATTTACCACGACGGTTATAAAGTTAAAGGGAAAATGTGTTCAAAATGCAAACAGAGCACGTGTTAGTTGTTACTGATGCATGGAGTACCACTTACCATGTGGTCAAAACCACATCTCCTTACCGTTACCGACTCACCACAACTCAAATTTAAAAACCAC
Source organism: Papaver bracteatum (assembly GCA_023529315.1). Taxonomy (NCBI): domain Eukaryota; kingdom Viridiplantae; phylum Streptophyta; class Magnoliopsida; order Ranunculales; family Papaveraceae; genus Papaver; species Papaver bracteatum. Next base: position 14,439 of record JAJJWX010000992.1, on the reverse strand, counting down.
CGTTTTCTTGAAGAGAGAGAGAAAGAGAGCGAGCAAGAGGAAACGAAAACCCTAAAAATAAAAAAATAAAATCCAAGATTCAACAAAAACCTAGTGATTCATCAAAAAAAAAATTGGTAATGGAGAAAAAGAGGGAATCAAAAAAGAAAAGACGATCTTCAAATCTCGACATTGATTATAGTCTGATTAGGGGTAATTCAGGTGTACAAAAATAAGATGATTTAAGAGTTTTGGTTGTGAAAGAAGAAGAAGAATACGCAATCGAAATTGAAACAAATAGGAGGAAACTGCCAAAGAAAGAGCCAATTTCTGGTAAGTAATGAGATTTGGTAATTTACTTTGTGTATGATTTGATCCATAATTTGTTTTTTTAGTAGATGCAAGTGAAATTTGTTCAATTAGATGCAATTGAAAATTAACCATGAATTATGTACACATTTAGGCTTAATTTCGTTTGTTGTCGATTGTCTATATGCATTTCAGACCACAATTAGTGTCCACCAGCTGTTATAAACTGGTATTAGTTGATAATTCAAGCTAACCAAGTCCACTAGCTTATGGTATGTGTTGAAGTCGAGTCAAACTAAATAGAAATATTGAGTAAGATGACACTTGATAGGGTTAGAACCTACAATATTAGAAATTTTATAAGGTTTTGGCGTAAAATTCAAATTTAAACCATTATAAAACTTTATTTGTTTTGTTTATGTACAAGTGCCTGATTTATCCTTTTGTTTTTGCAGAAACTTCAACTGCCATTGTGGTTGTTCCGGAACCACTTTTTGCAGTGCCCAAACTAGAAGATCCTGGAGATATTATCCCCTATCAATGTGGTAAGCAAATTTGATTGTATGGATCTGTAATGCTTGATGTGAAAAAGCTTGTCCACCTATATGTACAAGTGCCCTAATTATCCTTTTGTTTTTCCATAAGAACCAATTTCGCAGGGTATGCTAGTAGCAAAACAGGAAGTTTGTACAGATATTGTCTCCTTTAAAGGTGGTAAGAAAATAAATTTTACCTAATTTAAAAGGTTCAGCCGATGTTTAGCTCCCGAAGTATGATTTCTGAGAATTTTGTCTTCATTTGTACAGAACCAAAATCAATATCCTACAAAGATGGCTTCCATGCAGTAGTAAGTTTTTATGAAAGATTTGAGAAAGATCCGGTGAAAATAAAAAGGCGCGATGCGCTGATACTTGAAGCGGGCTCAACAACTTCGTTAAAGAAATTATTGTGGTTTAGGGACGAACATTTGAAGTTTTTAAATAAAGGCCCTTTGTGGAAGGTGATGAGGCTTTTTCTGAACAAGGAGGTTCCTATGGGTAAGGATGATTGGTGTAAGTATCCACATCAAATTTAATCAATTATAATATCTTACAAGCATTCTGGAGAAGGTGACTCTGATGAAGACCACTATTTTGAATTTGGTGATGGTGACAATAAGGTCACCTTGACAAGTAACCTTGATCATGTTGCCGTGACTTTTGGAATTAGGAGACCCAAACCATAGGAAACTTTAAAACAGAGTAGGGAGTCAATAGCTGCTGAAGGAGATGTATTAGCTTATTTTAAGGATGACAAGATGCAAAAGACTGTCATTGAGAATGCCATTGTGGGCATACTTCAGGATGAGACTGAAGATGTGTAAGAAATAAAAAGAAATGGTATCCTACTAACAAAGATACTTACATTGCATCTTTGTGTGACTGTCTTCCTAACAATAGGAGAATGAAGCTGCTTGACAAAGAAGCAATATGGAAAACATTTCCGAAGTTTGTCAGCGATGAACACTTTCGATTGGCCAGAGATAATTCACACCACTCTCATGTCGAGCATAAGAAAACAAAACAAAAATTGTACGTGGATGCTTACCCTATCTACTGGTAAGTGTGACAGTTACGACTAGTTTGTAAGATAATTAATCTGATGAACTTGAGCTATTTTCATGCCTAGGTATATATTACTGTGTTCATAATTTTAAAAATAAAATAAAATGATTTACTTATTAGGTTATTTTCATGCAGTACTTATTCGCAGGGCACTCAAGCTACTTCAAGCAAGAGAAAAATAATTTTCCCCGGATGGCAAGATGGACAACAAAGGAACTAAGTTACAAAATAGATATGAAGATAGCAGTGTCCATGGTAAAACAAAGACATCATTTAAAATCTATGACTTAAGTTCTTAGTTATTACCAAAAATCTACTGTGCAAGTATGTTGATCTCTCTGATGATGCTTCAATTTTAGCTATCGATTTCACTGATAAAAGGTTGGTCGGAATCTGAGAAAAGATTGATTCTTGAGTCTGTGGTTCCTCACACTAGTAATATGTGCCCAGACAAAAGGATTCAGTTGTTGAAGAATAAATTGAAACTATACAAACAAGTGTTGGCGAAGAAAGATGAAGATTATGCTGAGTTGGAATCTAGAGAGAGTAATTTGTATATTTTTATTCAGTACGTTCAGTCCAAAAAGGAGGTGCTAGATAGTTTGAAAGCTGATGGAGAAGTCATTCCTGTAGATAGATACAGGCTTGATCTTGATCAAATTTTCACCAGAATGAGAGAAGCCCTGGATGACCCGGCTAATGATACTGAAGAACAAGAAGATGCTGATGCTGAAGAAGAAGATCATATAGACCCACACACAGCTACGAAAAAGCCGTTTGGTCACAAGCTTCCCAATCTGGAGGGCAGTGAACATTTTCATAAAATGAATGTACAAGACAAAATGAGGATTTCCAGTTTCTGGAATCACGCTTTAACAAGGTAAAAACACTCTTTAAGTTTTATCATATCTATTGTTAAATTTTTGATATTTGGAAACTCACGATGATATTACGGAATGATATGAGCATAAAATTAGAATTGCTTATCTGGAATATTTGTACAACTGACTTTAACATTCCCTAGAGTTTTCTAAACTACAATAGTGTCATGTTTATCTACTGAACTAACATGATAATGGTTTTTTTGAAACCCTGTAGTGACGAAGCGTTTCACATGGATGTAAATGTTGTTGATGAGGCACATGTAGAAGTTATTGTACACGGTTCTACACTGAAAGAAATACTATTCGATGACTTTTTTTACAGTCAAGCGATACAGTTCTACACATTACGGAGGAGAATGAGAGCTGCATTGGACCATCAGATGGAAAATTCAAAGTACAATAAGTGTGCGTACTAGGACCCTATGGCATGGGTTAGTTCTTCGACTTTCTCTGTTTTGTTTTGTTTTTGTGTCATTTTTTTTTAATTTAATCCATGATTTCTGAATGATGTTCACCGAATTGAATTATGGGGGGGAAATGCAGTACGCTGTCCGTAATGGTTATCAAGTTTAAATAGATGAAATTGTTCGTAAACCTATCGAAAAAATGGAGCAGGACAACCTGGACTTCCTCTTCATTTCCATGAATATAAGTGTGGACCCAAGAGCCTCAGGACATCACTGTACTCTATTGGTACTGGATGTTAAATGCAAAGAGTAGTGGTTCCTGAACTCATTGATTGGCATCAGCGTTGAAGATCAATGCCTTAAAGATGCACAAAGAATGGCATCGTTTATCACACCAATAGTAAACACACACTTAGTGGTAACAATAGATAACATAAAGGTTCGTCAATTTGCATGTCCACAGCAAGGACCTAAGCTAGACTGCCTCCTCTTTACATGTTATCTAATGAAAAGGTATGCAAAATCCAACAAATCTATTGAAATGGATGATAAAAAATCCAGAGAAATATGTCGTGAAATGAGGCATAAAATGGCAGCCAAAATGTTGAGGCCATGTGTAAATGCCATTGTGTGGAATGTTCCTAATGCTAATCAGCCATAAATCTGGATGTAATAGGGCAGCTTTCCTTAAAAAAATATCTTTTGTAGTATATTTTGGTTGAAAAAATAGTATTTTTTTAATACTTAACACAACACCAGGTTTTTAACTATATTACAGTATAATGTTATTAGTTTAATCTTTGTTGAAGTGAATTTGTAATGTTGTTCCAATTTGTGAATTGTAGGTCTTAGTTTTCTAATTGCAGTGGTTATCTTTGTTTTGTCTACTCATTTCATAAATTTGACCTTCAGTTTATACTTGTTGTACATCATGCCTGTCTTTGCTTACCCGCAGTTTACATGTTCAGAATATAAGTTCAACACTTCAATCCATTACCATCATGCACTGTGAAAGGTCATTGCCTTATAAGGCTTAACATCTTAGATAACCATAAGAGTTTTACTTTGCAAGGGTACTTGAAGGTTAAAGCGCATGACAATGTTTTGGTTCAAAATAAAAACATACATTGCTTCTAAACTAGAGTCGGAGACCGTCCAAAAATTTCTGATCCAGGACTTACCCTTGTTCACACTTATTTGAATTCTTCTTCAGTTCTGATGCTGGTGGTGGTATTGCTTTGGCTCGGGGCTGGGGCTGTTGCAGTTGGCTGATTGACCACCGGGACAACATTGGGTACCTGCAATCCAACTTCTTTGGATAACAGTACGGATGCATGCCTGGTAATATGTGGACAATAAAGATCCAAGATTGGAAAGACAAGACTACTTTCAAGAGCTCTGGGTCTCAACGCAAGCGTACGGATAAGTGATCTTATATCGGAAGGCAACATTGTGGTCTCAAATCCCATATGCACTCCACCGGAGACCAAAAATCGATCAGCCACAAGAGCAACACCTTCAAGCACAGGAATAGTTCCAAATCGGGGGTGGGTCGCATTTATAATCCATCCATTACGATAACCCCCATCTATCTCCAACCCCGCTACAAGCATACGTATATGTGATCTTGTCTCGGAGGACAACACTATCATCTGAAAACTCATCTGCCTTCCATCGGCGACCAAAAATCGATCACCCACAAGTGCAACACCTTCAAGCGCAGTAAGAGTTCCAAATCGGGGGTTGGTTGCAGTTATAATCCATCCATTACCACAACCCCCATCTGTCTCACTTGGTTTGGGAGTTTCCTCTGGTTCCAATTCAATTGGGGATTTACCTTTATCACCATCATCACCACCAACACAATTTTCATTTCCACTAACACCACCAGAACTGCTACTCCCAACTTCGTATCTGCTATTCATAAATGGAGAATGAGATTGAAATTGAGGTGCGGCGAGTTGAGATTGAAATTGAGGTTGGTTCTCCAAGGCTGGTGAATTTGATATTGAAATTGAGGATGGTGGAATCCCGATGAAACCGTCCTCAACAATATCTCTTTCATTTACCATGGTTGTTTTAAGATGAGAATGAAATTGAGTCTCTGGGTTAATATTCTTGTTTCACTCTAAGATTGCAGAGACGAGATAAAAAAAACCCTCTAGTTTCCCTTCCTTTTAAAGCAAACACCATGGTTGAAGAGATGTCTAACTAGTAACACCCTTTACTTTAATGGGAACATTTCCCGAAACATCTTTATCTCTTCAGTGATTGAGTTAGCTTGCTCTTCCAAATTCCAAACCCGTCGTTCCGAATTTCCTCTGTGTCTTTCAAATTTTCTGTGCCTCTACTTCGCACATGGCACCACTTTTGAGGAAGATGGTACACGAGTAGTTACAAATTGTACCTGGTCAGAAGGAGCTGTGTAGGAAATATCCACTCAAACCTGTGAAGGAAATATCCGCAACTAGAAACCAGGAAATATCTACAACTATAAGGCTATTAAGGTCTTTCCGTATCACCGTGGATAACAGCTGTACGCTAAGAATATTTGTAAACAAGAGTTGTTCAGATGTATTGGACCCAACAACATATTTCGATGTAGCCATTTCTCTTCACCAGAACAACCTTGTTTACAATTGAAAGGTTTACGCGCGTGCCATTCACATGCGTAACAGATACTTCCACCCCACACCAAAACGAACTAGAGGATGTTTCTCCCCTTGGTCTTTATCTCCTCCCATATACTCGAGTTTCTATTTCATTTCCATTTCTTTTCTCAGTCTCTCTTTCATTCTCAGCTGCAGTCTTCTTCTCTCTTATTCTCCCATCAGCTAAATCGATTAAGAAGAGATTAATAAATTTTAGGGTTTTAATCATTAGTTTATCGATTGTGTAAGTCTTTTATCATCATCAATTTCGATTTTAGGTTTTTTTTCATCGTTTATTTTTTACGGTTTCATATGTGAATCGATTTTAGGTTTTTTTCACCGTCTGTTTTTTAGGGTTTCATCTGTGAATCCATTTTAGGTTTTTTTTATAATACGATTTGTTAATCTGTGAAATCACTTGTATTATGTTAATTCCAATTCTATGGGTGTTTTCTCTACACCTTCCAAGTGAGCATTTCTTTCCTGTGCCGTCCTCTGTCAGAAATTTACTAGTCAAGGAGAAGAGCTAGATGTTATGTCTGACAGAGAGAGGATGACATAGGAAAGAAATCACTTGGAAGGTGTAGTATGGAGCACATGGGGCAAGGTAGCATCTTCACAACTACATCAATTTGTTGAAACACTTTACTAAATCTGTGTGGATGTTTTCTACACTTCCTGGTATGATTCTACAACCTCCATTGATAATTCCAATATTTATTTATGAAAGGATCAAAAGTTATTTACATTTAATATTGATTCCTGAAATGATCAAAAGTTATTTACATATCGAAGTACTGATTGGATAGGTATTTGTCTTTTTTTGGAGAATCACAGTCAAGAAACCACAAAAGTAGCTTTCCATGGACTTGTATAAGATAATTAGATAATATAAATTGAGTGGTTTTAAAAATTAGGAGCCTTGGTCTCTCTACCATTCCAGAAAAGTATGAAACTTCAAATGGTTATACTTGTACTATTAAATTTTAATTTGTGGATTTTGACCTTAAGTTTATATTTGCACGCTGGTGAGAAGTAAACTGCAATGAGGTTGGAATCAACTTGTGTACCTGCTATATTACCTGTTAAACTTCACTTGTATACTTGCTAGATTTCCTCTTTCTTACTATTGGATTACACTGGTGGGAGAGCTTATGGAATTTGATTTGTTGCAGGACCAATTGCATTGATTGCCTGGAAGAATCTACATGAAAGATAAAGAGAGTGCAAAGTTATGAAGCTTCATCTTACCTAGTTGCAGTTAACTAGTTAAGTATTGTTGCCTTTCCTAACTTCATATTCTATATTGCCAGAATCTATATGAATGACTAGGAGTGAAGTTGTTAAAACTTTGACCTGCAAATTAACATTGCAATGAATGACCAGTGAGTGAACTCCCTTCTAGCCTTATTTAAAGTATTTTTCTGCCATTAGAAGATAAGTTAATAGAAGCAGAAGAAGAGATCCCTTATAAAAAAATTTGGCTTAGAGTGTTAGGTTGTAAGTCAGCGACGGAGCCAAGGATCGTTCTAGGTGGGGTCTAGAAATTTTTCTTTCTCACTTGTACTCATTTAACATTATAAAACAACATAATTATCAATCTAACCATTCATTTTCCCCCATAAGAGACTGAATTTTCAAGAAAACCATACAATTTTACACTAGGAACCAGAAATCAGTGGGGTCTTGAGACCCCATTTGTCTCTATATGCCTCTGTCGCTGTTGTAAGTGATTGTCTTCAGAAATAACTGTCTAAGATGATCACAACCCTGTTTAAGGTATTACTTTCTTAAACATGGCGAGGTTAGGCGTAAAGCATGTTAAATCAAGTACTAGCATGTTTTTATTTCTGTACATATGCATCTTGATGTTTCTAGATGTAGAACATGTGCTCTTCAGAGGATAAAGAAAGTTGTATGCATCAGTATAAGTTGTAAATGACAACCCTGATTATGTTAAGCATGCTAAGTTTCTAATAGAGTTCATATTAAGCATGCTTAGAGGCTGATATTCTTACAATGGCATCTTTGCTTTGTCTTCTTATAAATTTCATAAATTTGACCTTCAGTTTATACTTGTTGTACATCATGCATGTCATTGCTTACCCGCAGTTTACATGTTACTTTGCTTATAAGATGGTGTTGTAAATGGTTGCAGTTGCAGTTGAATCTGAATGAAAGCCGTGGTCCTTGAAGACATCAATGTAAATGGTTAATCTGTTTTGCACTATTATGTTGCAAGCCTGCAATTTTCTCTCTAGGGTCCTTTCTTTTCTTTTAGTATAGTTTATTACTCATATGTAAGAAATAATTTAACTTTGAAACAGTTTAGATTTAGATAGAAATTGTAAACATTGAAACAGATTCACGAGTTATTACATAGAAGGCAAGCGAGCAACAAGCTGCGCCGCAAGCCCTTTTTGAATGGCAAACCCTATCCTCTTAAACACAAACTCTCTAGAATCGGGAGTCATGACATTACTGTACATGACTCTTTTGAATTTGCTCATTATATTCAAACCTAACATTGTACCATTCTTGTTAAAGAAACCCACCGAAAAAACTCAACTTCACATGGGAGCCTGGGTTTTGTTCATTTATTGTTGTTGTGTACTTGTGTTCAAGAAAGTGGTTTTTGATTTCCAATGTTAGCATTTTTGATTTCCAATCAAAAACTGCTTACCCGCAGTTTATGATTTTCATACAGTTCAGTTAGCATTTAACCAATCCGGTTTTTTATTTCAAATGCCAACTTCAAATAACATGTGATTGTCAGTTGTATATTGTAGTGATCTCTATTTCTAGATGGTTCATGGTTGTTGATTTTCAAATGTTTGTTTCTGATGAATTAGATTATTGAGTTAGCATCAATAGATAATTGTTTCTGGTACGATTTGTTTGTGTGGATATTTCCTGCACAGGTTTTAGGGACCATAATAAGTTGTAGATATTTCCTGCACAACATATTATTCTTGTTGCAGATAATAGATGCACACTAGAAGAACATCGTGGATATTGTAGTGATCTATATTTATAGATGGTTCATGGTTGTTGATTTTCAAATGTTTGTTTCTGATGAATTAGATTATTGAGTTAGGATCAATAGATAATTGTTTCCAAGAGAGATTTGGTAAGATTTTTTTTTGTGGATATTTCCTGCACAGGTTTTAGGGACCATAATAAGTTGTAGATATTTACTTCACAACATATTATTCTTGTTGCGGATAATAGCTTCACACTGGAAGAACATCGTGGATAATAGCTTCACACAAATAGAACCTATTATTATGTCAGTTTGACTTATCTTGTTGATAAGCCTTGGACAAGCAAGACGACCTTTAGTTTGCTTGTTCTTCTAATATAACAATATAGATAAATTTTCCAAGACGCTGAATTTTAAAACATAGTTAACACTGATAAAGTTCATTGCCTTATAAGGCTTAACAACTTACATAACCAGGAGAGTTTTACTTTGCAAGGGTACTTGAAGGTTAAAGCGCATGAAAATGTTTTGGTTCAAAATAAAAACAAACATTCTAAACAAGAGAGTAGGAGACGATCCAGAAAGTTCTGATCTATGCTTTGGATGGGGCTGGCGCTGTTGCAGTTTGCTGATTGACCACCGCGCCAACATTGGGTACCTGCAATCCAACTTCTCCAGCTAACACTACGGATGCAAGCCTGCAATCCAACCCTCCCATCAGCTTTGTTCGAATGAAATCCACTAAATGGGTTATAGGGAGATCTTTAGCCTTCAAAAGTAGGTTATTCCAACTCTCACAGATGTTTGTTGTCATTAGAGTATAACGGGCTCTCTTGGCTTTCACCCTAGCCCAATGCCTTGGATGAAGTTCCTGCACATAGGAAAAAACTTCCTTATCATTTTTGACTTGTAACATAGCCCCCTGATAACCATTTATAGTGTACGCTTGCGCGGCTCTCATAAATTCCTTAGCAGCGACGAAGTTGTGGTACCTCCTGATGATATTCCCTATATTATGAAAAAATGACAACTGAATATGCCCTCAATATTATATGTAAACTACATTGGTAAAGATAACTTGGAGTTGTCGTGTGCTACATAACTCAAGGGTTAAACTTTAAAGGAGATGAGTTTATAACAAATGTAACACGACATAAAGTTTTGTTGTTAGATACCTTTAATATGGTATGCGCAGTACACATGGAATGCTTCAGGAAACACTTCCGCAATCGCTGATTCGAAGCCTGCCGATCTGTCTGAACATACAACTAGATCCTTTCTCACCGAATACTCGTGACCAAGCACATTGAATAACTTTTGCATGAACCATAAACAGGAATCACCGTTCTCAGAATCAATGATGGCAAACACAATAGGGTACATTTTTCCATTGGCATCATACCCAATTGCCGAAAGTAGAGTTCCTCTGCGTTTCCCGGTTAGATGCATACCATACACAGCAAATGCGGGTCTACACCAAGACTTGAATCCTTGTAAAGATACGCCCAGCGCAAAAAAAATAATACAAAAAACCACCATTTGTATCGGGTTCAATTGCTGTTTGCGTTCCTGGGTTGTGTTTTACAAGCATGTTACTGTGACTGACCAGGTGCTGGTATGACTGTTCAGGAGAACCTCTAACCGCTTCAATTCCCTGTTTACAACCAGTGAGACTCTGCTTGTCAGTGATGGTGATACCTAGTCTTATCTTCATGTATTCACACAGTTATTGCTTATCACCCTAGAATGAACAAACAAGAGTCACCATGTCAGTTTGTTGCCAAGACTAGAGAGTTCTATATACAAAAAGAAATTGATAAGTGTGATGTATCCTAGAGTATTCTAGGGATGTGGTGCTAGTCAAAGACGTTTGTAATGAGTGACTGACAAAGGAAAACTCTAGACAGAACTAGAGAGTCCATTGTGGCATATAAATAGGCATTTCTATCATCAGTTGTAACCTGAGAAAGAAAATTAATAACAGTGATTTTATAGTTTAAGAAAGTCTTGCTTCACCAACACTGCTATAGAGACAGGAGCTATGTATGAGCAACACTAAACCATCTCATACATCTCCAGAAATTGTTCTATCAAAAGTGAGTGTTCATTGAACACCAAAAATTCAACATAGTAACATCAAAATATTAAAAATTCAACACAGTTACACAGTATGAGAAGTGCCCTAGTATGTTCAAACATGCTAGTTTGTTATTGATATGTACAACCATATCAGATGTTTGCTTTAATTCCTCTTTAAAATCCGAACAACCAAAATCAAACAGTGGCATAATTTCGTAACCAAAATTCGAATCTAAAACACAAAGAAATTGCCTATTAAACCCATGAAATCAAATTCAAAATTTCTATCCAGTTTAACATTATCATCAAAGATGAAATTGAACCCAAAAAGTAAACATCAAAGATGCATAAACATATAAAACATCAAAACCCTAGCCTAATTTTCAATCTATATCCAGACGTGGAAGTCAAAATGGGGAAAAATATTAGAAATCCAATTTCTAGGGTTTACATCAAGATTTTAGGAAGACGGATTTTTCATACTTGAGATTACAGATCAGTGGAACTTATAATGAAATGAATTTATAGATGAGTTTAGACTTCTATTTCCTTGCCTTTTGGCTCTCTTGTTCAGCCTTAGAAAAAACTCTGGTATCTCTATTGAAGACACTGTATGATGATGATGAACATGACCAGAAAAGGAAATAACAAGAACCATAAGAAGAACATGAATATGAACATGAAGAAGAAGAAGATGGGTGTGGTGTGTGTTCCATGGAAGAAGAAAAATGAGCTCTTTGGAGAGCTGGAGTTGAAGAAATAGAAGTGAAGAGTAAGACGAGAAATAAAAAATTTGAGTAACAACATCTAGACATCGAGGCCGATTAATGATAACTATTTCACTAATGATTATATAATTTTTTGATAATCACGTTTAGTAAACGTATAATGAGATCCAAATATGCAATGTCGAGACTCCACAAAACTTGATGTCAGGACTCTGAAAGCATCCCTTATACCTATCCTCTCGACATTTATACGATATCTAGATTGCTATCCCAACACCCACGTAAGCCACAGTTAAAGAATAATCGGTAAATGTAAAAAGAAAAAATTAATAAAACAATCGGATGTTGGGTACGGCCAGGGAAAAATAGGTCATAAAATAAAAAGGTAAGGGCAGAAATGTCCAAATACCAAAATACATTTAGTTTTGGTCACGTTCGCCAACAGTACCTAGTTTTCACCCTATTATTCAAATCATGCACAGTTTCAGCCAAACACCCAATTCCAAACTATGGTTTCGGTTTCGACCCTTCCACCGGCAAACATAAGATGCTCTGCATTTGGGATGTAACAAGATACGGTGGAAAAGTTGAGCATGTTGTGGCATTTGACTTGGCTGATGAGAAGTTTGGACTGGAAACTTCCCCTCCCTGTATGCAAAACCTTCAGCGTGGAGATGAATATGGATTGTAGCACTGGGAACGCATTTGTGTCTTCATATGGATAGATTACATATGGAAATTTAGAAACCAAGAAGTTTCAGTTGTCATTTTGGAGCAATGGATACTCAAAATCAACCCGAAGTTGTCGACAATGCTTCATTGGAACACCACCCTGGATTATGTATTTCAATCATGCATCATCGGGTTAACAAACGTGATAAAGTCCGTCGAGCATATTTACAAATGGGACGTAATAGATCAACGCTTGGTAAGTATCCAGCTACTCCAACGCTCTACCATACTAGACTAGCAGTAATATAACTTTGTCGTGATTCTAGATTAATCCACATGCATGAACCAAAGTTGCACCTACTCATTATGCTTTATGGGATTGATTCTATACTAGTTTATGAACCAAGTGATGACTTTCAAGGTGGTGAAGCTATGTTCAAAGCGACAATTCCATGGTCTCAAGCGATTATCCTCAAGCGTGTTAATGGTTTATTTTTTCCCCAAAACATGCTCATACCCATCAAAACGCGTTATAACAGTCACGCCTAGTACCCGTGACCTGAGGCGTGACCCGTTTTTCAAACCTTAACTGATTCACATATTTTTGAGTTAGATGAGTCAAATTTGACTAAATAAATAAATATATATATATATTGAGTTAGATCCAGACAACTCAATGATATCTTAAATGAGTCAGATTCAGAAGGTTCAGATGAGTCAGGAAAAGCCAAACTAGATGTTGGTTATATATAGGGCTGCACATGGGCGGGTTTGGGCGGGTATTAACTAAAACCAACCTCGCACCCACAGACTGCGGGTTTTTATTTTCATAACCATCCCCGCACCCACAGACTGCGGGCGGGTTGGGCGGGTTTGGGTTTAAACCCGCTTTATATTCAATAATCATTCACACACATGTTTTAAAGTTTAAATAAACTACTTACTTAAGAGCAGTTCCTATGGCAGTGGCCAAAAAACTCCATTCTCCACTATGGGAAACAAGGCAAAATGAACAAATTTGATGTTTTAGGGTCCTACTGGTGATTTTATTGATATAAATTAATAAGAGTTGGGTCCCACTAATAATTTTATATTAATATAAATTAATAAGAGCTGAGTCCCACTAATGATTTTATAAATATAAATTGGGTCCCACTTGATTATAAATTAATAAGAGCTGAGTCCCACTAATGATTTTATAAATATAAATTGGGTCCCACTTGATTTTATAAAGAACGGTCCCTAGCTCAGCTGGTCATCCCCGTTCCCCGAAGTTTCATGCGTTCCAGGAGGTCTCAGGTTCAAGTCCCCAATGGCGTAATATTGCAGGAATTAATATGGAAGGTAGTGTTAGTTGCCCCCTTGTGACACAATCTCGCCCCCCTCCCGCTTCGGCTCCCCTTGGCAAGGTTACCCATGAGGCTCGCTGGTAGGCTAGCACAGCAACCCGTTCAATTAATGTAGTAGTATGTCGTTGGAGCCTAGCTTGTTAGGCTTCCAACTAGTTTCATGTAATAATATAATAATTATAAAAATAATATTTAAATAATAAAATATAAACCTAAATATAAAAACCAGAGAAAAGATGTGGGCGACATCTCCTCGAGCGTTAGCGATTAGGCACCAGACGCGCGTCCTTGCACAAACAAACCATAAACATAACTACATAAGTCTTCATTGTTAAGCTTAAACAAGTACTAGTGTACATATTTAGCGGGTTATCTATCTTATCTACAATCTACTAGTACCACTAGGGTTTTGATAACGGACATCTAGGATTAATTATATCAATGGTGTATATTTAGTGGGTTTTTCGGGTGAGTTTGGAGGGGTATTAGCTAAAACCAACCTCGCACCCATAGAAGCGGGTTTTTATTTTCATAATCAATCCAGCACCCTCAACGGGCGGGTTTGGAATAAAAATCCACGGGTTTAGCGGGTACATGCGGGTTTGGGTATGATGGGTGGGTCTTGTGCAGCCCGAGTTATACAGACGGTCTCGACAATGGTGATACCTGACCAGGCTCACCTTGGGAAAACTTGTTTGGCTCGAGTACTGTTGCGTCTCGACTAATTTCCAGTATTTGACTCGAGTCTTCCTTATTAGTAAGTCAAGCCTTTTTAGATACTACATCTCATTTCG